>BDUI01016871.1:23946-48056 GCA_002335545.1 Apodemus speciosus
GCTGAGTAGTATCCCATTATGCAAATATACCACATTTTCTGTTTCTATTCCTCTATTGAGGGACATCTGGGTTCTTTTCAGCTTCTGGCTATTATAAACAGGGCTACTATGAACATACTGGAGCATGTGTCCTTATTACATGCTGGGGAATATTCTGGGTATATACCCAGAAGTGGTATAACATGGTCCTCCAGTAGTATCATGCCCAGTTTTCTGATGAATCGCCAGACTGATTTCCAGAGTGGTTGTACCAGCATGCCATCCTACCAGCAGTGGAGGAGTGTTCCTCTTTCTCCACATCCTCATGAGCACCTGCTTTCTCCTGTCTTTTTGATCTTTACCATTCTGAATGGTGTGAAGTGAAATTTCAGTGTTGTTTTTATTTGCATTTCCCTGATGACTAAGGATATTGAACATTTCTTTAGGTTTTTCTCAGCCATTTGATATTCCTCAGGTGAAAATTCTTTGTTTAATTCTGTACCTCATTTTTAATAGGGTTATTTGGCTCTCTGGAGTCTAACTTCTTGAGTTCTTTGTATATATTCGATATTAGCCCTCTGTCAGATGTAGGGTTGGTAAAGATCTTTTCCCAATTTGTCCAGTGCCCTTTGCCTTACAGAAACTTTGTAATTTTATCAGATCCCATTTGTCATTTCTTGATCTTGGAACATAAGCTATTGTTGTTCTGTTTAGGAAATTTTCCCCTGTGCCCACGTGCTCAAGTCTCCTCCCCACTTTCTTTTCTATTAATTTCAGTGTGTATGGTTTTATGTGGAGGTCCTTGAGCCCCTTGGACTTGAGCTTAGTACAAGCAGATAAGAATGGAATGATTTGCATTCTTCTGCATTCTAGCCTCATGCTAGGCAAGCAACACCATTTAAATGGAGAGATTTACGAAATCATTTCTTCACCCATAAAGGAGAACCAATTATTAAGTATGGCCAAATAAGATGGTTTAGAGTTATTTCTGAATTAGGTTATTGAATTGGATTCTAACCTTGGTAACAAAATAAACAAACAAATAAATAAATAAATAAATAAATAAATAAAACCCTTTGTATACCAAAAAGGCAACCGGTGAACCCTCCTTGAATAAAAAGGGCCATAGTGTATGAAACTAATCAACCAGAGATCCTCTATTTACTCCACTAAACCTCAGAATAGGCAGGAATTTTGGTCTTAGGGTAGAATGAAAGAAGCAGGCTTCAGGCAAGATTTTGTGCTTGGGCAAGGAAGTTGGCTTAGGTATTTTGGTCATTCTTACACACCCTTGGAAACAACTATTGATGAAGTACTCATGGGACTTTGCTTATTGCCTTGACAATTTTGTGTTTGCTGTCTTGCTTGTTCCTCGTTGTACTACTATACATCTTAATGCCTGCATGTAATTAAATTGGTATAAAAGTGTATTGGAAATTATTAAACCTGCCTTCAGTCTCAGAATTAACTGGGGTCATGCTGCAGTTTTGTCTAATCATCTTTTTTTCTTTTTAATCCTTGCTCCTGCACTGGAGAACCTGGTGACTGACTGAGCAGGCTTCGTCAGGTGGTGCCTCAAGGTTGGAGCTCCAGAAGGCGGGATACAGTGAAGGACACTGAGGGAAAAGGAAGAACACATAGAGGAAAATTTGGGCCAGCGATGAATAAAACTTGTAGAAGGACAAGGTGAAGGCAAAGCATGTTTTGTGTTTGTGTTTAGAGTTACGCTAAAGTTTAGAGAAGTGAAGGTAATTTTCATAGGTACTTTTAGTCTTTGGACCCTGCCTAGAGACAGTTTATACACTAGACATGAGGGAATGGGCTAGAGAAAAGCAGTCCTTCCAGACTGTCTGGGAAGCTTTGGCTAAAGAAAAGGAAAATGAAGGTAAGCTATCTCAGTGCTCTCCTAGGGACAGAAGGAGGTCGGGAGATATCCTGCCTCCTCTGGCTCCTACTGGAGGAATGTTTGGTTCTGGGCCTTAGGTAGGATATCTGGGTCCCTTCACAACTTCTAATTTCTTTCCTCTCTATTGTCTGTCATTGGTGCACCAATCTGTCCAAGTCAGTCAAAACTGTTTTATGTTAAGTCTGTGTTTTCGTTTTGTAGTTTGATTGATTGTTGTTCTGTGTTTCATGTTCAAAAGAAAAAATGGTTAAAACTTTATCTGCTGATTGTTCACACTTTGATTTATTTATTTGTTTGTTTGTTTTTCAAGACAGAGTTTTTCTGTGTAACCCTGGCTGTCCTGGAACTCACTTTGTAGACCAGGTTGGCCTTGAACTCAGAAATCCTCCTGTCTCTGCCTCCCTAGTGCTGGGATTAAAGGCGTGTGCCACCACTGCCCGGCTCACCCTTTGATTTAGTTTTAACTAATTTCATAAAAAGAGAACAAAAGAAAAATAAATAAAAACATTCTCAATTGGCCTTTGAAATCCAACACCTGTAGTTAGGAGTCTAGCACAGCTGAGAAGGCCTGCCAAGAGCTTCTCTGTACAAGCAGATCTTAAAGGGGCCAGAAGCTTCTTGGCTTAAGGGAGCTGGTGGCTGTTTTTCCTACAAAAAAATCTCTGCAATTGTGATTATTGGGTTCAGCAGGTAACAAGGAGCTCCTTTCTTGAAATTATAGTTAGAAAAAGTAAAAAAAAAAAAATTTTTTTTTTGGTTTTTTTCGAGACAGGGTTTCTCTGTGTACCCCTGGCTGTCTTGGAACTCGCTCTGTAGAGCAGGCTGGCCTCAAACTCAGAAATCCACCTGCTTCTGCCTCCCAAGTGCTAGGACTAAAGGCGTGAGCCACCACGCCCTGCAAAGTAAAAATTTTGTTTGATCAAATTTATAAGATTTGTGTGGCCTCTTCACTTTGTTTCTGATTGATCTTAAAGGTATAAATATGTCCTGCATGTCTTGGTTATAGAGTATTGGCTTATATGTTATTGGGTATGATTAAAAAAGTGTAACGTTGGTAAAGAAAGCTTAAAATTGGTAACTCAGGGTTGGAGTCATTTTAAATAACAACACGTGGCATGAATCAGCCCAGGAAATCAGGCCTATAAAGATACTTCTAAATTGGGATAATATTTTATGTGATCCTTATCCTAGAAACTAGCCTTTAAAGGATGAGATTTAAAAGTGTCTTTTTAATGAGGTATTAAAATTTACACTGTCAAGAATTCATATATAATAATTGTTAGCCAAACTTTGTAACATTAAAGTAATACTTTTGGTATTGATTTTAAAGTAAATGGATGGTTTAAAATTGGGTTTTGTTTTCCACAGTTGTGGTTATGCTCTAGTATTACAAAAGGAACTTAAGAACTAAGGCTGAATTGCCAGTGTTCCATTGACTGCAGTTTGCATTTTGATCACAGGCTCATGATTCTTAACTTACCCATATTTTGTAATTAGGATGATTTCAAGAGTAATAAAAGTTAAAAACAGCTGTGGCCCATATGGACTCACTGCTCCTTTTACATAAGCTTTATTGGATACAGTATTAGAAGCAAAATTTTACCCCCAAAGATTGGAAAAGAGATCATAGTGGGAATTTATTTGGTATCAAACAGGCTCCTCATGAACTGTTTCAGGAATGTGTGGATAGACTTAACAACAACAACAACAACAACAAATAACAGCTAGTAGAATTTTTGGAGACCCTCAAGCAGGGGTTCTTTTTGTTACACAATTAGCTTATGAGAATGCTAATGTAGTCTGCCACACAGCCGGCTAGCCATTAAAAGCACAGACAGACATATATTTGTCTTTGTGCAGAAATTAGACTCTGATGCAATGAGGTCTGGTTGCAGGCTGCTGCCCTGCAGGATGAGTGGGCCTTGGGCCTGGCCTTGGGCAATAGGCTCAGATTAGAAATATTTACATTTGAGTTAATGCAAAGCTCAGAGCTGCCTCCAAAGCTCATGTGACCCTCCTTGCCTAGGGAAGGTTTTTGGGGCCTTGCCTTGCCTTCAGAGAATTCCTCTTAGGCCAAAGCAGCATTATTAACAGATCTATCAAGGTGTTGTCCAAAATAAAGTTCAAATTTAAGGTCTATGAAAGTTTACTGAGGCTATGGTACTTATGAAGTCATTAAAATCTGGTCTACTTACTGCATATAGAATTGTTATGGATTTGGATAATTGTTTTTATGTTATTCCTTTGCATCCTGATTATGGTAAAGGGTTTGTGAAGTGATATCATTGGAAATTTTTGCCTCAAGGAATGGCTAAGAGCCTCACCTTATGTGAAAAAAATTTTTTTGTCTGTGCTTCAATACAAGAAGCTAGGACTCTGAATCTTTCAGAGTATATTATTCATGCAGTTTTATTACAGACCTTTGCTCTTATACAGTGGGCTTTAAGATTTTTGGGGAGTACTTGTTGCTCCAGAAAAGACTCAAAGGCAATATTTTTTCAATATTTTTGCCATCTCAGTTATATCCTAGAAAATTGCAGCACAGAAAATTAAAAAAGGAAAGATAATATACTTATTCTGAATGATTTTCAAAAGTTATTAGGAGATATTAATTGGCTAAGACCTCATCTTAAACTTACAACAGGAGAACTTAAACCTCTGTTTGATACCCTGAGGGTGGATGCAAATTCTAATTCTACTTGACAATTAACAGATAAGGGACAAATAGCTTTGCAGAAAATAGCGGAAGCTATTAGTGAAAAACATATACATTACATAGACTTTGATCAATTATTGGCTGCTTGAATTCTTGCTACAACTCACACACTGACAGCAGTCCTTCGGCAAAAGGGACCACTAATGTGGATTCATCTGTCTTTGTCTCCAAAGAAAGTCTTAACACCTTATTTTGAATCTGTTGCTGTGTTAATACAGAATTGTAGGATAGAATCAAGAAAGTATTTTGGGAAAGAACCTGATGAAATATTTATTCTTTATTCCAAACAAGAATTAAAATGGTTATTTGAAAATACTGATATCTGGTCTATTGCATGTGCAAATATTCTCGGCAAAATTGGTAATAATTATCCAAAAGACAAATGGTTACAATTTGCCTCTAGGCATGCTTTTGTATTCCCTGTGAATTTATGCATGCAGCCCATACAAAATGCACTCACTGTCTTTACAGATGGCTCACCTAATGGGAAAGCAGCATATGTGACTGGATCACAGGTTCATTCTCTTGAGTTTCCTCCTGCTTTGGCACAAATAATTGAAGTATGTGTTGTAGCTGCTGTTTATGAAAGGCTGAAAAACCAAGCTTTTAATTTGTATACTGATAGCCAATATATAGCTCATGGCTTGCAATTACTCAAAACTGTTCCTTTTTTAGATACTGATAATTCTCAAATTTTGCAATTATTTATGCAAATACCACTCAATTTAAGAGAAAATAGAGTTCCCTATTTTGTAGGACATTTAAGAGCTCATACTGGATTGCCAGGACCCCTTAGTGAGGGCAATGCCACAGCAGATTTATATACCAGGAAGGATATAGATAGGCCTTATACAGGAACAATTAGCCAAACAATCTCATTCTTTACATTATCAAAATAGCAATATCCCGAGACAACAGTTTGGCATTTCTAGAGAATGTGCACATCAAATTATAAAGACTTGTCCTGAATGTGCTCAATTTCTATCTGTACCACATAACGGTGTTAATCCTTGAGGACTGATACCTAATCAATTATGGCAAATAGATGTTACTCATTTCTGATTTTGGAAAATTAAAATATGTATATGTGACTATTGACACCTTTTCGGGCTTTCTAGTTGCAACTACTTTAAAAGGAGAAACAACTAAAAATGTAATTAGTTATTTCCTAGGTTAGTTTTTCTATGCTTGGTGTTCCTGATCAGATTAAAACAAACAATGGAACTGGCTATTGCAGTGAAGCATTTGAGACTTTCTGTTGACAATTTATTATCACCCATATTACTGGGATTCCTTATAATCCTCAAGGACAAAGTATTGAGAAACAAGTATTGTGGAACTTTAAAACAGTATCTTCATAAAATGAAAACGGGGGAGTTATATCCCTGTGCACCACAAAATTATTTAAATCATACTCTTTTTATTTTAAATTTTTAAAATTTGGATGCCAAGGAACTCTCTGCTGAGTGTCTATGGTACCCTACAACTAGGCATACTTATGTCTAGGTGAAATGGAAGGATCCACATACTGGCATATGTCATGATCCCAATCAGGTATTTAATATGGGGAAGAGGGCATGTTTGTGTTTTTTCTACAGGATGCTGAAAGAGCATGGTAGCTGCCCCAGTGACTGGTATGACATGCTGATGCTGGGACAAAGAATGATGCTGACCTGTGAGCTTGCTGAGTTCCCTGACAATGGTAACTAGAAAGCTGTTTTGGACATTTGCTCCTGAACCACTTTTGCTTGCCTATATCCCAGTTTAGACAAGCTACCTTGCTTCAATCTTTTAGATCTTGAGGGACAGAGAACACGGAGACTGTAAAAACTGACTTAGAAAAATTAAATAGAGAAGTTGTTATAATAATTTTTCTCTATCCTTTAGTGTGACCAGGTATTCTCACTCTATCATGGACTTGTCTAGAAGTCAGTTCAATATTGAAAAAAAGGAAATGATAGTGTGCATTAACAAGGCTGGTTCTGGACATTTACAGAGACATTTGAAAATTGACYAGTGCCTTGTATAAAGTTGCATTTGGAGTGGATAAAACTGGGACAGGATATAGATTTTAAACAAGGGTTACTCCATTTGTTAAAGCTCCTAATCTTTTATTAATTGGTTATGTTAAAATTACTTTTGTTTCTTCCACAGTATTTAATGTAAGTTGTGCTGACTGTATACTCTTTAATTGTGTTAATGTGTTGAAACCTGGCATGTCTGTTATGGTGGTCTATCAACCAGATTTTGACCTATTGCCTGTGAGTATTACAGGACCTTGGTATTCTGAAGGAAGCTTGCAGGTACTAGAGGAGTCAGGCTTTAAGCAGAAGCAAGAGAACAGTGGGCTTGGTTATTGCTGGCATAACAACTTTAATTACATTGATAGCTAGCACCAATGTCTCTGCAATTGCCATGAAGCAAGAAGTTAAGGCAGCTAATTTTCTTAATCATTTGGCAAAAAAATGTTACTAATGTTCTGAGTATTCAAGAAGATTTAGATAGGCATTTGGAGCAAAGGATTGAAGCTCTTTATGATACCATTCAAATTGTTGAAGAGCAGGTCCAGAGTTTAAAAGTAAGAAGTCATCTCGAGTGCCATGCTAAATACCAATGGATTTGTGTGTTACTTCTAAAGTTTACAGTGATAGTCACTGTAATTGGGAAAAGTTCAAAAACACTTGCAGGCTATTTGGCATAATTCCAACACATCTCTAGATGTTTTAGTTTTGCATACCGAGAATATGAATTTAAAGAATGCTGTTCCGCTGAATTGCTGGCAAGATTATCCACAGCCTGAAGTCAGTATGTCTATCCTGGTCAAGCTTCAAGAATGGTATATATGGATTGATCATGGTAGCCCTTCTTGTCCTGGGAATACTTCTACTCCTGCCTATTGTGTTAAAACTTGTCTTTAACAACATTAATCTATTAGCAGCCAAAGTACATGGCTTGAAACTAAAAATGAACCCCCAAACAGAGTCACTAATATAACAGGCTGGCATGACAGGGATGGGTAGGATTCTGCACAAAGCCTTACAAACCTAAGACAGAGGAATGCTCCAAAAGGCTGTGTTTATTAATAAACACTAATAAGGTAGTGTCTCCTTATTAATAAGTTCTAATAAGGTCATGTTTGTTCAAAAGCCACAAACAAGTTGTGTGTGTGTGTGTGTGTGTGTGTGTGTGTGTGTGTGTGTGTTCTTGAAGATGGGTAAGGAAGGCCTTCTTGTGAGAACAACCTAAGACAGGCTCAGCCTTGTTTTGAAATAAAAAAGGGGGAGATGTAGAGAGCCTTACTGGGGTGCCATGCCACTTGTAAGCCAGCCCCAAATAAATGTTGTCTTCATAAGAGTTGCCTTGGTCAGGGTGTCTGTTCACAGCAGTAAAACCCTAAGACCGAAGTTGTTACCAGATGTGGGATTTATTTGTTCTTGGGGAGACATGCACTCTGAACACTGTGCTAATATACCCAGGGTCATTCTGAAGATCAAATTAGAAGGTTTGTTAGATGTTCCATCAGATTAAAATTCTCCAACCTACCAAAGG
The DNA here is from genome assembly GCA_002335545.1 of Apodemus speciosus. Lineage (NCBI taxonomy): Eukaryota > Metazoa > Chordata > Mammalia > Rodentia > Muridae > Apodemus > Apodemus speciosus. The sequence continues at coordinate 32,097 of BDUI01016871.1, forward strand.
AGCTGAAGGAATTTGCAGGCTCATAGGAATAACAACAATATGAATCAACCAGTAGCCCCAGAGCTCCCAGGGACTAAACTACCAACCAAAGAGTACACATGGAGAGAGCCATGGCTCCTGCTGCATATGTAGCAGAGGATGGCCTTGTCAGACATCAAAGGGAAGAAAGGCCCTTGGTCCTGAGAAGACTCAATGGCTTAGTATAGGGGAATTCTAGGACAGGAAAGCAGGAGTGGGTGCGTTGGTGAGCAGAGGGATGGGGGATGAGATAGGGGTTTTTTAGAGGGGAAACCAGGAAAGGGGATAATATTTGAAATGTTAAAATAGAAAGTATCTAATTTTAAAAAAAAAAGAAGAAGAAAAAAGTATTCCATCCTAGAAGGAGGAAGAAGGTTTATAAAACTCTAGGATTATCACAATTTAAAAGACTCATAAAACTCTGAAAAGTCACAAAAGTCACATGGCCATCCCCAATGTTATATAAGCAGTGAAACATTGCAGGCAGGAGTAAGTGGTTTCCTTCATGGGGGTTCTTGCAAGTTGGGCAGAAAGCTCTAGCAATGCAGTTTTCATTAATCATTATCAACACTGGGGTATTCTTTCTGGTAATGGAATAGATGTTGAGTTATGTGTTCCTTTCAATGACTTCAACAAACTCGTTGGTTCACCAAGATATAATTAAGTGCAGTGATGTTGACTTTGCTTCACTCTGATTAATTAATTAATTAGTTTATTTATTATCAATGTCCTACTTTGGATAAACTCATATTTGTTCAAATATTTCCAAGAGATTTTATACAACAGAATATAGAATCTTCTAAATAAAAGAATATATTTCTCTTTGTTAGTTGAGTCTACACCCTCAATAGCAGAAATAATGATGGAAAAGAACCCCTCCCTCTGCTAATCTGGGCCACACCTTTAGTTGGAGATATACATAAGGACATTGCAAGAACGAAGATTCACTCTTTGACTGCTTGCACTTGCTTGCCAGCACATCTCCTGGAACCCAATTCCACAAAAGACCAGCTGAAATAACTAGCCCGGTGGTGTAAGACTCAAGGGAGTCTTAACTTACCAGAGGGACCCTCTGAGTGGACCACATGGAGACTGAAATCAATGCAAAAAGCAAGAGGATTTTTATTTAATATCCAGAATGCTGGGGTCTCCCTGCACATGGGGATCAAAGAAATTCTCACACTGGTCTGAATTGGACTTTTATACAGTTCTCAGGGCAGCCACCATTAGGCACAATGTGATTGGCAGAACAGTGTTCCCTTTTAACTAATTGGTTTTTAGGGGATGAGGTAGGTGGAAAACAGACTCTGGGCATTTCCTATCCACAGGGAACTACGGTCTGGGGAATGTAATTTAGCATCTCTCTTCTGGGAGGGAGACCACGTGCCCTTCTGAGAAGGACAAGTGTTCCATGACCTTTCCAAAGTTCCTGAGTTAACCCATTCATTCCCCCCTTTACTTTGTGCATGCTTCAATCCTGAAGCAATCCTGATATCCTGTACCTAGTTCTTTGTATCTCTGCTCTACGATCATTAATTGTACTGTACCAAAGTGTTTCTTAACAAAAGCAACTAAGCAGTTCAAAATGTGGGGGCCAAAAGTCAACTATAGCTGGCAAACAAGTAAGGGTCCTAACAGGGTTAACAACCCTGAATGGTCTACAAAAGAGCAACACTCTTCAACTAAGGCAGCACATAGCCCTCCTGTCCTGCAGTACTACTCCTGATAATGAAGTCAGTGATTCTTGAAGGTGACTGATAGAAGATTCTATTTTCTCTACATCTAAATCAACGGCTGCCCTCAGACAGTTATAATTTTCCCCCTGTAAGACCAGACTGGAAGTCCTGTTGGCTGCCCTGGCCATCTCTAACTGCAACAGAAGGGAGACAGTGAGTGCCATAACAGGTTTGGCGAGCAGGCACATAGGGTGGGGGAAGGAACCAGAATCTAAGGGTACCACCAGGCAGTCATGATCAAGGTCGAGTGATCTTGAGCTTGAGCAAATCTTCTGTACTGTCTCTGGAAAGCAGAGCGGTCTGCAGGTTTCACATAGGAAGCATGCACCCAGGCTTCAACACAGTCCACCTTGAGGCCTGTGGGAGTGGCTACACAATGAAGGGTCCCTACATCGGGGTTCTAGTGGCTGTCCCCAAACCCTCCTTACAAAGATCCAGTCACCAGTCTGGAAACAGTGAGGAGTCCCTGGCATCCATGGAGCATTTAATGCAGACAGTTTGGGCCAAATCTCATGTTGTGAGATACCTACTGGGAGGGTCCAGTGGACACCAAAGGAGTTGGGTCACCAAAGAGGATCTCAAAAGGGGTCATATTAAAATGGCAGGGGCTGTTCTGGTATCAGAACAGGAGCAAGGCAGGGGCACCACCCAGTCTGAGCCAGTCTCCAAGGTCAATTTAGTTAGTCAATAAGTCTCTCATATAAAGTTCTGTTTATTTTTTCTACCTGCCCTGAACTCTGGGGACAGTACACCCAGTAATGTTCCTAATTAGTCCCCAATATCTCTGTCAATCCCTGACTTACCTTAAGAGACAGAAGCAGGACCATTGTCTGATCTAATTATCTTGGGCACTCTGAAACTTGGGAAAATTTCTTCTAATATCTTACATAGCTATCAGGGCAGCTGTTTCCTGCTTGGTGGGGAACATCTCAACCAATCCAGAGAAAATATCTACAATACTAGAAGGTATTTATAACCATATTTTCCTGTATTAACTTTTATAAAATTTCTCAATATACTCTAGCCTGTTCTCCCCTAGGTCTTTTGTCTTGTTTACTCTTGGCTGCATAAGCATTCACTTGCTAGCATATCTTACAATGTTTTACTATCTCTCCAGCCCAAAACCTGAGTCTTGTAAATATATATTTTAGGTCCCTTAACTTCTTGGACAAGCTTTTTATCCACTAAATGAGTCCATCTGTGCATTTGGTCTAGTAAGTCTTTTGCTTACTTTCTGGGGAGTTTAGTTCTCCCACCTTGTATGCACCATTGTCCTCTTTTTATATTTATTTATTTATTAGCATATTCTAAGTGACTCTATTTTTTACTCCAGTCCCATTTCCCAGTGGATGTCTCTTGCAGGCCCATAACTGGAATAGGCTTCTGCATAGCCTCTTCTGGAGCCACTTGATCTGCCTGGTTATTGTCCACTGAGTCTTTTCCCTTCTGACGTCCTTGGCATTGAATAATACTCATAGTGGTTGGCTTCATTAGGGCATCTAAGAGGTCGATGATTTCCTGTGTGTTTCCTCTGATGTGAGCAGTCCTTTTGGCATTTATCCCTGTGGACATGGGCTGTGGCAAAGGCATACTTGCTATCTGTGTGGATGTTAATTTTCTTCCTGGCTCCAAGATCCAACGTCTTGGTTAGTGCAATTAGTTCCACTTTCTGTGTTGAGCAGCAGGAGTTGGAGGTTCTGCCCTGATGACATTTGTGCTGTCCACCACAGCAGCACCTGCTCATCTCTGACCTTCATGGAAAAAACTGCTCTAGTCTGTAACTTTGACTTTCGGCAGGGGTCACTCTCTCATTTTGGGCCAGTGAGCTATGGCCTGTCAGGCAGGAATAGTATCTGGACCCCCATTTTGGAGAGTATGTCTCACTCCAACAGAGGGTAGGTACAGTCTGGGGTGACCCTAAATTAATGGGATACCCATCCCCATCCCTAGGTCCACTGTGCTTCTCATAGTCCATGAATACATTTTGGTGCCAGTGGCTTCTTGGACCCAAGGTCTTTTCTTGGAAACAGGGCCATTGGATTGGAGGACCAAATATTGAGCCCTTATGTCCACCAAGAAATTAGTAGGTTTCCCCTCCACCCTCTGAGGTATCGTGGGTTGGGGGAAGTGGTCAGAACCACATCTGCCCTAGTCACTGTCTTCACCCAGGGCTAACACCTTTGCCACTTGGTGGCTTTTTTCCCCAAGGCCTGGGAATTCCTGCATCCAGCTTCCTTTAGGGCACTCTAGGGCCTAGTGGCCTCTCTCCATGGAATATGCCCACTGGTTCTTTTTTGTCTCTATTCTGTGCTTGTCTTAACTACTGTAGCCAGGACTCTCTGTAGTTTCCTTCTCTGTCCTTCTTTTCTTTCTCTTTCTCTTGCCTCTCCTCCTCTGTCTCCCTGTAATGGTAGACTTTCTCAGCAATCTGCATTAAATCCCTCTACAGTCTTTCTCAGCAACCTGCACTAAATGTCTCAATGGCCTATTCTTTCTCTTTCTCTGCTCCTTCTCCTCTGTGTCCATGTCTCCGTAAACTGTACTAAGTCTCTCAATGTCTTATTCTTTTTCTCTAGCTCCTGAAGCTTTTTACTGATATCTCTACTATCCTGGTCTACAAAAGCCATTGTCCTAGTAGTTTTATATTCCTTGCCCCTGGGTCATATTGCCTCTATGATGCACTCTAAAAAGGTTGTGGTCCCTGTTTAACCTAACATACCTTGGTCAAATTTGTGGGTTGCCATTCGGCCCCCTTCAGACCTGTCAGTGGAATCTGGTGGTAGACCTTCAGGTGCCCCTTATCTTTTGCCATATTAAAGTCCCAGTTAGGTCCAGTCAGGGAAAGCCCACTATTCACCACAGCCTGGTCAATCTATGGTTACTCTGTGTCTGAGGGGGAATTCTTTTTGGCTTCCTGTATTGTAAATAAAAGTCTTAAAGTGATTAATCAGTCTCTTGGAAAATATGCCCTTAGCGAGAGAGCCAGTGGTGGCAGCTGGCGAGGCCATGGGGTCAAGGGTAGGGAGATACAGGGATGGTCTTGGAGCAATAGGTCCATTGTTGGAGGGCTTTGGGGGGGGGATAGAATTTTTCTCAGGTCCAGATCTCTCTACTCACCCTTCCTTCTTCCTGAAGGCCAGAACCTGTGAGGTAGGTCTCAAGAAAGAAAGACTTTTATCTATGGGGGGGGAGGGTACTGCACTAGATTCTATTAGGTAACTATAAAGACTTTCTCTCTCAATATAAATTGAGCACAACTATTACCATTTTGTAAATTATAAAAGTATAAGATCTACTTAACACCCAGTCTATCACCTCTGTCAAACAGAAACCTTGTCATCTGTACTATCTTAAAAGACTGTAATAATTGATATCTGACTCATGTCTTTGCTACAAATTTTATGTCATCTGAAAACTATCTATTTAAATCTATATCAGCTTCCTCAAAGTTAAACAGCTTGGGCTGGTTCTGAGACTAACAGTTTTCAGCCCTGTCAGAAATCTGGGAGTGACCAATAATAACTGAAAATAAATAGGAAGCCTAACACTGCTTTCAACCCTTAGCCAAATGATAGAGACCACTGAAAACCTGGAAAGTCCTTCTCCTTAAATGTTGGAGCATTGGTCTTCAGCCTCCTGGCCCAGAGTCATCTGACAGACTTAGAGAACAGGAATTACCAAGGACTAGTCCCCCTCTGTCTCGGCGGAAATCAAGTTGTCCCAACCTGTAAAAGTGTCCTTTTTCTGGACAGTATTTTGTCTGTAGATGAAGAAAGGCAAGTTTTGCCTTGGGGCTGTCTCCCCACAGCTGGAGTAATTCACAGATGCTCATTTTTTTTCTTTGAATCTAAGACAGGGAAGCTGTCAGAAGCAGACTGGTCTCACCAACAAGTGTATAAGTATCATTAAACGTCACATTCTTTGGATTTTTGACACTTTTTGAAAATCAGCTATGTAAAGTAATGTGAACTATTTTGTTAACTTTTAGCTGGTTTTGATTAAAATCTTGAAAACACCCTAACAATAATCATAGAGCCTTATGTTTCGGTTTGGCCCTAAACTCACAGGTTTAAACATCTCAGATCTGTTATAATACCAGCAAAGAAGGACTGGGTCTAATCCCTGTACTTTTAAATTTTTAGTATCAATAGAAAAAATGTATACTAATGAAAACCTTGATTTTGTATGAAAATAAATTCTGTTCTAAATAAGAACTTCTAAATGGCCCTGGAAGATGTCAAGAGCCTAATTACCCTCTTTAAAAACATAAAGACAAAACCTTTTTTCTATATCAGCACATCGTTGAGCCAGTAACCTGAAAAAACCTTTATTTTGTCCTCTCTCTCAGAGGAATAATATAACCACAAACCTTAACATCACATCTGTTATGAAAATCAAAACAATCTAAAACAAATGAAATAAGCTAAGATACTGTATGAGCCTCTATTTACGCATTTATCCAGCCAAGGAGGAAAAGACACCCAAAATTCCAGTGATAGACCCCATTAAAAGGAATATGAGCTTTCTCTGGCTAGATAAATAATCTTTATATTAACTTAACATAATTGATTCTACCTTCCATCTGTACCTGCTTATAAGCAGGCAGCTAGTCAAAGCAGGATTTAAACCCAGAATTCCTGAGGCGCCCAGGCTAGATAGCATTTGAGTATCCTGTTAAGACCTATTTTCTCCACTAGGGATCATTAGTATTTTCAATCTTTCTAGTGTTTCAACTTGGCATGATTGAGTCATGTGAGACAATTTTGGCACTCTTCCCTCTGCCATTGGCAGACTCACATTCTACACATGTCACACTACCCATGGGCTTCCACTTCCTTTGGTTCCCTGACTGTGATATCTCAAATTACACCATAAAACACACTCTCAACACTCAATTAATTTGACAATCAGATCTGTCAATATTTAAAGCACCAATTTAAGATGCCAATACAATGAAAGCTTTTGCCAAAATTTCAACCTTTTAATATGTACAAAACAATCAGCACACAGACAGCTTGACCCTGCCACAGGCAGGCATCTAGGCCCAAGAACACTGAAGAAGATACTAAGGAACACAGAGAAAAAACAATCACCACACAGTTTGCCCCTCGATGGGCCCAGTTACAGACACCAGGTGCTCTTGCCCATGTGGCACGAGCCAGACTAACCAGATTATAGCAAGAACCAGCTCCTGCCATTACTGTCTTTCCATTTCCAGAAGGATAAGAGCCTTCCCAGCTCTCTCCCCAGGGGCCTGGAGTGTCCTCCAGTCCGCCATGGTCTCTACTTATAGCATGTCTGCCAGTCAAATTCTACTGCATCAGACACCATAGGCTCTCTGAGCCTCCCAGATGCTTTCGAGCAAATGGAAGGTTCAGACAGGCCTACAGACTTTAACAGTGAGATCTCTGATTCACAACTCCAACGTGTCCCCACAGGAGGTCGGATTCCCTGCCAGTACACCAAATCTAAGACTTGGGGGAGTCTTAACATACAGGAGAGATCCCCTGAGTGGACCATGCAGAGGCTGAAATGGATGCAAAATGCAAGAGGGGTCACCCTCCTCCTGGGAAGAGAATGAACATGTGCACTGGGCTGCATGGGCCTTTTATGCAGTTCTCAGGGCAGCTGCCACTAGGCACAATGTGATTGTCAGAAAAGTGTTCCCTTTTAACTAATTGGTTTTTAGGGGATGAATTAGGTGGCCAACAGACTCTGGGCCTTTCCTAGCCTCAGGGACCTACCTCCCAGTGGTCTGAGGAATGTAATTTAGCCTCTCTCTTCTGGGAGGGGGAACACTTGCCCTTCTTGTAGGGACAAGTGTTCCATGACCTTTCCAAAGTTCCTGAGTTAACCCCTTCAGTAGGACTGAGCAACAACTAGATTCTTGGACTTCCCATCCACAGCTAACCATTGTTGTGTTAGCTGGACTGCAGATTGTAAGTCGTCACAATAAAGTCCCTTAAGATACAAACATTCCATAAGTTCTGTAACCCTAGAGAACCTTGACTAATAGAGAAGTTGGTACCAGATATTGGTACTGCTGTGATAGTCCTGACCATGCTTTTTGTTTGAAAGAATGTGGATTTTGAGACTTTGAATTTGGTAAGCAACAGAATGCTTTAAGTGGGGTTTAATGGGCCATCCTAGTAGGAATATGGAAGACTTTCTTGCTGAGAGTGATTTGAACTATTCAGACCTAGGTTTCAGTGAAGAAGAATTTCAGTATGTAGCCTAGAGACTCTTTTTGTGGTATTTTTGTGACGAATGTGGCTGCTTTTGCTCTTATCTGAATAGTCAACTGAGGAAGGTAAAGAGATTTTATTAATTGCATTGACAAAGGTAGTCTCACAAAAGCTGAGCATAGACTTTGTTCTCACTTTAAGTCTCATGAAGAGCATTTTGAACAAGCAAGCATAGCAAGCTTAAAAAGGAAAAATATAAAAAATATGATTTGAGTATTAAAGGGGCACCAGGAAGTGAAATGGAGCTGAATCCTGTGTTCAAAGATATTAAATTGAGTTAAGTGAGTGGTGATCTTGGTGCAAGATCCCACCCAACTAAATTTAGGTCCAGGTAGGGTAATACACACCTTTAATCCCAACAGGCAAAGGCAAGTAGATCTTTAAATTCAAGGCGAGCCTGGTACAGAGCAAGTTTTAAGTACAGAAAAATTTAAATCCAGACTTGGTGGACCACTCGTTTAATGCCAGCATTTGGGTGACAGGCATGCAGATCTCTGAGTTCAAAGTCAATCTAGAGAGCAAGTTCCAGGATAACCAAGCTTAGGCAGAAAATAAATTCATTGAAAATAGAAAGCTGGTGATAATATAACAAAACAAGGGGGGCCATGTTCCAGCCCCAGCAAGCAGCAGAACTAAGCAGTTTCACCCATTTGGCTATGGAGTTACAGTCAAGAGGAGAAGGAGACTACTGGGACAATTGATGCTGGTTAGCTGGAGCTAAGAAATAAGTGGTGATTAAGAAGAGACCAGCATCACTGAGGTGAAATCTTCTGGGAAGTGTTTTCTGATACCACAAAGGAGCTGTGTTCCAGAGATAGCCAAGTTTGTACCTTGTGCTACAGCTGTATTTGGTAATATGTAAGTGTCACCCAGGTGGTACTGTTTTGAAGGCATGAAGGGTTCATAAAGAGCAGCTGAGGCTTGGCACTGTGAGAGGCCAGGGAAGGATATTGGGGATGATACAGCCTCAATTACAATTGACAAAACAGAACTGAAGGGGTCATGCTAAGAAGTTGAAGCTTGGCACCATGAAGAGAGCCCATGAGTGGCTACTGGGGAAGCCTAGTAGCAGTGGAATAGCCCAGTGTGTTGAAGATGCTAGTACCATGGGATTATCACCAAGAACAGCAGTGGAGTGGATCAATCTGAGCTTAGAGTGCTACAGAGGGCAGAGCTGGAGAAGTGACACCAGCACTGTGGAGAAGCCAGAAGCTCATGCATGGATCCCAGACATTGGAACAAGAAGCTATAACATTGAAGTTGTCTTGGAGGCCCAACGATATTCGAGATGACAGAGCTGTGGGGTATCTGCTGAGGAAAGCTGCTAATGGTGTAGAACCAGCCTAGGAGAAAGAACATTGTTGCAGTCAACAAAAATGAAAAAGGAATTGGAGATCTAAAGACTGCTTTGACATCAGAGATGGAGGTGCAGGGTTTGGAGTTTGTCCAGCTGGCTTCCTGTCTTGCTTTGGGGATTACAGTTAAGTGATTGGATGAATCTTAGAAGAGACCTTGAACTTTGGATTTTTAACACTGTTCAGACTGCTACAGACTATGGAAACTTTGGAAGTAAAAATAAATGTACTTTTTATTATCCTATGTCTAGGTATGGCCCCCACAGACTCATGTTTGAACAAGCCTATGGAGGTCGGGGGTGGAATATAGCATTTTGAATATTCTTGACCCAGGAACTGGCACTATTTGGAGGTGTGATCTTTGTGGAGGAAGTGCTTCAATTTGGGTGTGATTTAAGACACTCATCCTAGCTGTCCAGAGGCCAGTCTTCCACTAGCAGCCTTCAGATGAAGATGTAGAACTCTCAGGTCCTCCAGCACCTTGCCTGCCTGGATGCTGCCATGATCCCACTCTGATAATACTGTACTGAACTTCCGAACCTGTAAACCAGCCCCAACTAAATATTGTCCAAATAAGACTTGCCTTGGTCATGGTGTCTGTTCATAGCAGTAAATCCCTTACTAAAACTCACAAGAGAAAATATGGAGACAAAGTGTGGAAAAGAGACTGAAGGAAAGGTCATCCAGAGACTGACCCTCCTGGGGAGCCATCTCATATACAGTCACCAAACCCAGACACTATTGTAGATGTCAAGATGTGCTTGCTGACAGGAGCATGTTATGGCTGTCTCCTGAGAGGCCCTGCCAGAGCCTGACAAATAGAGAGGCAGATGCTCACAGCCAACCATTGGGCTGAGCACTAGGTCCCAGAAGGAGGAGTTAGAAAAAGGACTGAAGGAACAGAGGGGGTTTGCAGCCCCATGAGGGGAGCAACTATATCAACTGGCCAGAACCCCAGAGATTCCAGGGATTGGACCACCAAGCAAAGAGTACACATGGAGGGACCCATGGATCTAGCTGCATATGTGTCAGAGGATGGCTTTGTTGAACATCAATGGGAGGAGAGGCCCTTGGTCCTAGGAAGGCTCACAAATGCCCTAATGTAGGGGAATGGCATGGCTGGGAGGAAGGAGTGGATAGGTGAGGGGGGGAACACCCTCATAGAAGCAGGGAGAGGGAGAATGGGATAGGGGATTTCAGGGTGGGGGAAACAGGGAAAGGGAATAACATTTGAAATGTAAATAAAGAAAATATCCAATAAAAAAGAAAGGAGGTCTGACATATTCTAATATTTTAAAAAAATTTGTGTGTGTGTTTTTAGTTAAAGAAACAGTGTTCGTATACTTGTTAGTATTGTTTTCTTGAGAAAAGTTCTCACTAAATAGCCAGTTCTGGCCTTAAACTCTCTATATAAATGAGGCAATCATTGGACTCAGACATATTCTCTCTTCTGCCTCATTATTACTGAGATTAAAAGCCTGCTCCACAACATCCAGCCTCATATACTCACTTTTTAAAAGGTCCCTTGAAACAAGCAAGTTTATTTATCTTCTCTTATGCTGTAACTTTCTTTGAAATAGAGACAAGAAGATTATCAGGAAGTCACAAGTGTCATGCCCCCATTTGATGAGGGTTCATCCTCTTTAAAGCCTACAGAATTAAACAGTATAGGAACTATTTACTCCATAAACTATAATTCATTTCATATTGTATTTAAATATGGTGTTCAATTTGTTAACTGTGCCAAGTTAAATCATATTTTCTCTAGCCACAAATTATGTATTTCCATTGTCCAATAAAATTCATATTTCCCTAAATCATATCTGTCAATATTTTTCTCCATTAGTAAGGTTGGTAAGAGTTGGGCATGCAATAAACATTTAAGTTTTTTCCCAAGGTGGTTTCCAGTTATCCTCTGCATGTGGGAAAAGGTGAGGAAGGCACTGAACCAATTAAAAAAAATCAGAAAATCAGTCTTGCTTCAAAAGCCTGTACTGCACAAAATGGGAGAACCATAACGAAATGGACAATTGTCTACGCAGATATCACATACCAAAGTTAAATCAAGATCAGGTAAGCTATTTAAACATCCTTATAACCCCTAAATAAATAGAAGAAATTATCAAAAGTCTCTCACCCCAGAAAAGCCCAGGGACAGATGGTTTTAGTGCACAATTCTATCTGACATTCAATGAAGAGTTAATACCAATACTCCTCAAACTATTCCATAAATTGAAACAGAGGGAACACTGCCAAACTCATTCTATAAAGCCACAGTCAACCTGATACCTAAACCACACCAAGACTGAAAGGAAAGAGAAATTAAGAACGATTTCTCTAATGAACATTGATGCAAATATAGTCAATAAATTACTCACAAACTGAATTCAGGAACATATCAAAGACATCATCCATCAAAAAGAAGTAGCCTAGATCAGTGGCCCAATATCTGCCCAAAAGTTACAGCCGGGTTATCCCCCAGGACGTCTACCCTGACCAAAGACACAAGTGAGAATCTCACCCAAATATCAGCTGGGACACCCACACAGCCCAATTGACACAGGACTTAGCCCCTACTTCTACTCCTACACCCAGCCCTGAGATCCACCTTTCTTTGGCCCCATTTCCTCACCAGGGACAGATCAGGGGCCTAATACCTGCCAAAATACTACAGTGTTAGAGCCTCCTAGGAGGTCCACAGTAACCAAGGGCACAGGAGAGCCACAGTTACCAAGGTCACAGAAGGTCTATTCTAGCCAGAGACACAGGAGGCCCAACATAACCAGAGACAGCACTGCCTACCTCCAAAGAGACCAGCCATAACTCAGATTACAGAGCTCTACCTGGCTTCAAGGAGACAAGTTACAGTCAGAGACACCCAGGCCAGTTAACACCAGAGAGAACCAGATGGACAGAGGCAAGCACAAGATCATAAGCGACAGAACCCAATGCAATTTGGCACTATCAGAACCCAGTTCTCCCACCACAGCAAGCCCTGGATAAATGCTTGAAATGGTAAAATGCTTGAAAAGTAAGATAATGTCCTAACATCCTATCTCATGAAGATGACAGAGGACTTTGAGGACATAATGAACTCCCTTAAAGAAACACAGGAAAACAAAGGCAAGCAGGTAGAAATCCTTAAAGAAGAAATAAACAAATCCCTAAAAGAAATACAGGAAAATACAATCATGAACTGGACTAGAAATCAATCAAAAAAAAAAAAAAAGGAAATGACAGTCTTCATTTGGAAGACTGGTTCTGGGCAGTTTTAGAGACATTTGAAAATTGACCACTGCCTTGTATAAAGTTACATTTGCATTGGATCAAATTGGGACAGGATCTAGATTTAAAACAAGTGTTAGTGCATATGTTAGAGCTCCTAATCTTTTATTAGTTGGTCATGTTAAAATTACTTTTGTTTCTTCTACAATATTTAATGTAAGTTGTGCTGATTGTACACTTTCTAATTGTGTTAATGTGTTGAAACCTGGCATGTCTGTTATGGTGGTCTCTCAACCAGCTTTTGTCTTATTGCCGGTGAGTATTATAGGACCTTGGTATTCTGAAAAAAGCTTGCAGGTATGGAGGAAGTGAGTTAGGCTGTAAGTAGAAAAGGGTAGGGGGCTTAGTTATTGCTGGCAAATCAGCTTTAATTACATTAATACCAAGTACCACTGCCTCTGCAATTGCCTTGACACAAGAAGTTAAGACAGCTAATTTTGTTAATCATTTGGCAAAAAATGTTACTAATGTTCTGAGTATTCAAGAGGATTTAGATGGGTGTTTGGAGCAAGGGATTGAAACTCTTTATGATACCATACAAATTATTGGAGAGCAGGTCCAAAGTCGAAAAGTATGAAGTCATCTCGAGTGCCATGCTAAATACCAATGGATTTGTGTTACTTCTAAAGTTTACAAAGATAGTCAATATAATTGGGAAAAAGTTCAAAATCACTTGCAGGGTATATGGCATAATTCCAATACCAATCTAGATATTTTAGATTTGCATACTGAGATTAGAAATTTAAAGAATGATGCTCCACTGAGCTTTGATGCTGCCAATAATGCTGGCAAAATTATCCATAGCCTGAAGTCAGTATTTCCATCCAGGTCAAGTATCATATAATGGCCTATATGGCTTGATCATGCTAGCCCTTCTTGTCTGGGCAATACATTTATTCCTGCCCATTGTGTTAAAGCTTGTCTTTAACAATATCAATCTGTTGGTGGCCAAGGTACATGGCTTGAAATTAAAAATGAACCCACAGTCAGAGTCATTAATATAACAGGCAGCAAGCCAGGTACTGGTAAGTTTCTGCACAAAGCCTTACTGACCAAAGACAGAGGTATGCGCCAAAAAGCTTTGTTTATTAATAAACACTAATAAGGCCATGTTTGTTCAAATAGCACAAACAAGCTGCATGTGACCATGAAGACAGGTAAGGGAGGCCTTCTTGTGAGAATGACCTAAGACAGGCTCAGCCTTGTTTATGAAATAAAAAGTGGGGAGATGTAGAGCCTTATTGGGGTGCTGTGCCATCTGACAGGAGATTGACATTGACCAAGGACAAGGGCTTCAGGCAGGAATCTGACATTAGGCAATGACAAGGAAGTAAACTCAAACAGGAATCTGACATTAGGGCATGATAGGGAAGTTAAGTTTAGGCAGGAATCTGAGTTAGGCTATAAGAGGGCAGTAGGGTAAGGCTGGAATTTTAATCTTAGGGTGGAACAAAAGAAGCAGGCTTCAGGCAAGGTTTTGGGTTTGGATGAGGAGGTGGCCTCAGGTGTTTTGGTCATTTTGACAAGCCCTTGAAAACAACTGTCACAGAACTTTGCTTATTGCCTTGACTATTTTGCCTTTACTGTCATGCTTGTTCCTCATTGTACTACTATCCATCTTAATATCTGCATGTAATTAAATTGGTATAAAAGTAGATTGGAAATTATTAAGCCTTCAGTCTCATAATTGACTGGGGTCATGCTGCAGTTTTCTAATTGTCTCTTTCTTTTTAATCCTCACTCCTGTTGAGAACAGGTTGACTGACTGAGCAGGCTTGGTCACATTACTCCTGATGTTCTATATCTACTTCTTTGTATCTCTGCTCTAAGATTCTTAGCTGTAATGTACCTAAGGGTTTCTGAACAATAGCAACAAAGCAGTTCAAAATGTAGGGGCAAAAGTCAACTATAGCTGGAGAACTATTAGGGGTTCTAACAGGGTTAACAACCCCCAATGGTCTATATAAGAGTGACAATCCTGAGCTAAGGCAATCACATAGCCCTCTTATCCTGCAGTAGTACTTCTGATAACGAAGTCAGTGATTCTTGAAGTTTACTGATGGAAGTTTCTATTTTCTCTATATCTAAATCAATGACTGCCCTCAGACTATCATAACTTTACCCTTGTAACACCATAATGGAAGTACTGGTGGCTAGCCCTGGCGATCTCTAAAACCAACAGAAGGGAGACAGTGAGTACCATCATAGATTTGGTGAATGGGCACATAAGATGAGGAAAAGGAACCAGAATCCAAGAGGATCACCAGGCAGTCATCAAGGTTGAGTGATCTTGAGCTTGAACGGATTGCCCATCTTCTGTACCATTCAGTAGTGTCTGGGGGGGGGGGCAGGTTGTCTGCAGGTTTCACATGGGAAGCATGCACCCACGATCCAATAACATCCACCTTGAGGGCTGTGCAAGTGGCTATCAGTGCCAGGAAGGGTTCTGGTTATCAGGGTTCTAGCATCTGTCCCTGAAGCCTCTTTACATACATCAAGTTACCAATCTGGAAGCAGTGAAGAGTCTCTGGCATCCCTGGAGCATTTAATGCAAACAGTTTGGGCCAAATCTCATGTTGTGGGATACCTCCTGGGAGGGCCCAGTGGACAGCAAAGGAGTTGGGTTACCAAAGAGGATCTCAAAAGGGGTCATATTAAAATGGCAGGGGCTGTACTGGGATCAGAACAGGAGCAAGGGCAGGGGCACCACCCAGCCTGAGCCAGTCTCCAAGGTCAATTTAGTTAAGGCCTCTCATAGGGTTCAGTTTATCTTTTCTACCTGCCCTGAGCTCTGGGGACAGTTAGCCCAATAATGTTTCTAATTAGTCCCCAATATCTGTGTCAATTCCTGACTTACCTTAAGAGACAAAAGCAGGACCATTGTCTGATCTGATAACCTTGGACTCTCTGACTCTCAGGAAATTTTCTCCTAATATCTGCTTTAGCTATCAAGATATTTCCTGCTTGGTGGGGAATGTCTCAACCCATCCAGAGAAAACATCTACAAACACAAGAAGGTATTTGTAACCATATTTTCCTGTCTTAACTTTAATAAAATCTCTCAATATACTCTCAGCTGTTCTCCCCTAGGTCTTTTGTCTTGTTTATTCTTGACTGCAAAAGCATTCACTTGCTGGCATATTTTACACTGTTTTACTATTTCCCCAGCCCCAAACCTGAGTCTTGTAAATATATATTTTAGGTCCCTTAACATCTTTTTTTTCCTGTGTTTTATATTCTTTATTATAATATTTTCAATAATTACATGTATAAGTATTTTGTTTGCATACATTTCCACTCTTTCTTCTTCCTCAACTCATC
>BDUI01016873.1:0-14625 GCA_002335545.1 Apodemus speciosus
TACATTGATGAAACCTTCTATCTTCTCAGTACTGTCCTTCATTGGAATAGGAAGGCAGGAATGGACCCACCCCAAGGGATCACGTCTTGGTAGACACTGGCCCATTGTAGACTATTGATTAATGTTTGTTGTATGAACAGAGATGGGTCTCCAGCAGCCACATTTATCAGAGTAATTGCCAATTCACCACTCCCTCAGAAGGCAGCAGAGCCACACCAGAATGACCTGAGAGTGTTCCTAAACAGTGAGTTGCACTTTATCAGATTAGCAGCAACCATTTGACTTGTAGGGAACCAATTTGTAAGCTGGCTATTGAGTCATCAGGAAACCTGGCCTGAAAAGCAAGGGCAAATGAAGTCAGAAGGATCACTATATTGGCTCCTTTTGCAAAGTTGCTGGAAAATGCATAGAATGTGCCAGTGTGTAAGGAAGGAGAAATAAGAAGACACAAATAGAGAGAGAAAGAGGCAAGTCTCAATATTGATGATGCTTCTTATATGAGTTGAGGAATTAGCTGCTTTAGGGACCATGCCCCTCTCATTGAGTGGATGTAGTGACAAGATGTCTGCTGTTTGAGGGGAGCCTCTGTTTCTAGAAAAGTCAGAGGAAACCTCTCTGAATTGGCTAAGGACATGATCTTGATGTAAGAATACTGACTTAATCTCTGCCYGACAAACCCTGATCTGGCCTGCTTGTATGTTTGGTTCTGTTTAAGCTAGACCTTAGTGTTTGCTTCTCTTCATCTTGTCCACAGAAAGAAAATGGCCTGGCCAGTGGCTTTTTAACATAGAAGTTGGAGATTCTACTATGGGGCCACTGAACTCTAGGTGGGCATGAGCAGTGTTCCTATTATCATCTCTGTTGTCTTGGGGCTTTGTTCCCATTCTGCTGCTGCAGTAGAAACAGTCTCAGCTATTTTTCCCTGGGCAGCAGCTAGTCTTTCTTGGTCTCCACATTGGCAATTTCATTTTCAAAGGATTGTTTAGCTCTGATGAATTAAAAAACCTTAATGGGAATTGATTAAAACTCATTTCTAGTTTCATTTCTGCAGCAASAGAAGAACTCTGCACTCTAGGACTGTGCTGGATATCAACCTGGTACAAGCTAGAGTTAGCTGAATTAGGGACCTGCAATTGAAACAATGCTTCCTTGAGTTTTGGCTGCAGGGCATTTTCTTGGTGATTGATGGCGGAGGTCCCAGTCCAGGTGAGTGGGGTTACCCTTGGGCTGGTGGTCCTGTGTTCTATAAGAAAGTAGACTGAGCAAGCCATGGGGAGCAAGCTAAAAAGCAGCACCCCTCCATGGCCTCTGAATTCACTTCTGTGTCCAGGTTCTTACTCTGTTTTGAGGTCCTGTCCTGACTTCCTTAGATGATGAACAATGAATCCTTTCCTCCCCAAGGATTGGGGAGGACCCTTGCTTTTGGTCARGGTGTTTCATCAGAACAATAGAAACCCTAACTAGGACAAGGACTTAGCACCTTAACCTATTGTGCATGGATGAGGACACTGGAGAAAAGAAGCGACAAAACCTTTGTTTAATTCCAGATTCCCTAAAGAACCCTCAAATCATAATTATTGATTCATGTCTTTCTACAAGAGGCCTTCCTGAATCCACAATTGATATATAAACACTATGCTAATTATGTATAAACTCCATAGTTCTTAAGTGTATCTTGATGTTAATGAGAATGTAGTGATACAAAACTGCATTATGTATGTGTATATGTATGTATATGTGTATATATACATATATATAGAGAGAGTTTCATCCTTCCATTGCCTCATAAATTGGTTGTTATTGTCCTCCATTTTGTAAATAGTAAGGCAAGATAAGAGAGATTAAACTGTCATCTTGATAACAGGTTTCACTTATTAAGTGTGGACATATAAGCCAGTTCTAAGCAATCTGTGTGTAGCAATTGAATCTTGCTTGCAATGCCTTTATAGGGAAAATTAATACTATGTGAATTATCTGAGGACACATAGCCTCTGTTTGGGTTTGATCTCACCACTCTGATAACTGTCATTGAGAAAACATAGATATTCCTATAGCAGATCAGACTCCCATGTTAAAATGTATGGGAAATTTCACACACCCAGCATTAAAGATAAAAACACATTGTATTTAGGTCCTAGACAGATAGGAAGCTCTGCAAGATAATAGAAAAAGGTGATTTCATGTTTGTCTCTGAAGTATAAACACTTAGCAGCCTAGGGCTTACTAAGTGTTATTAGACATATAAGTGAATGAACATAAAATAATTTTGTTACTCTGTCATTGACTGATTTTGTGATCTTGGCAGTAATTTGGTCTCCCTGTGTTGCTTCCTTCACACAAGATGCTGAAAAAAAGAATAGAAGCACAGAATCAGTCCTTATCACTGAGACTGCCCTCGATGCTGGCTGATTTTGGGGGATGCTGAATATTGAACTACTGCCTCGGGAAATTCAAAGAGCTGGTAGAAAAATGTATAACTTGGTCCAGCGTATTCAGGGTAATTTNGTATATGTATGTATATGTGTATATATACATATATATAGAGAGAGTTTCATCCTTCCATTGCCTCATAAATTGGTTGTTATTGTCCTCCATTTTGTAAATAGTAAGGCAAGATAAGAGAGATTAAACTGTCATCTTGATAACAGGTTTCACTTATTAAGTGTGGACATATAAGCCAGTTCTAAGCAATCTGTGTGTAGCAATTGAATCTTGCTTGCAATGCCTTTATAGGGAAAATTAATACTATGTGAATTATCTGAGGACACATAGCCTCTGTTTGGGTTTGATCTCACCACTCTGATAACTGTCATTGAGAAAACATAGATATTCCTATAGCAGATCAGACTCCCATGTTAAAATGTATGGGAAATTTCACACACCCAGCATTAAAGATAAAAACACATTGTATTTAGGTCCTAGACAGATAGGAAGCTCTGCAAGATAATAGAAAAAGGTGATTTCATGTTTGTCTCTGAAGTATAAACACTTAGCAGCCTAGGGCTTACTAAGTGTTATTAGACATATAAGTGAATGAACATAAAATAATTTTGTTACTCTGTCATTGACTGATTTTGTGATCTTGGCAGTAATTTGGTCTCCCTGTGTTGCTTCCTTCACACAAGATGCTGAAAAAAAGAATAGAAGCACAGAATCAGTCCTTATCACTGAGACTGCCCTCGATGCTGGCTGATTTTGGGGGATGCTGAATATTGAACTACTGCCTCGGGAAATTCAAAGAGCTGGTAGAAAAATGTATAACTTGGTCCAGCGTATTCAGGGTAATTTACCCTGAACATCAAGCCTTAGCAGGAATCACCTGTTTGGTTCACGACATTTTCAACTGAGCAAGATGCAGAAGGAAGGATGTGATGCCCCTAGTTGATGGACTTTCCACCCAGGACCTTTCCCTCTTGCCATTAGGTCTGTAACCGCTTGACTCACTGGCAATGGGGCCTTTGCAGTTGGAATCAAGGCTGTTCCCAGTGGACATGAAATCAGGAAATTGTTCTGAGCTGTTTGAGCAGGYCCAATAAAATTACATGAGCACTTAAAATCAGTAGAGGAAGAGAAGAGTCAGAGAGAGAGGTGGGGTAGGAGGGGTAGAACAGCTATCAATGTTCACATAACAGGGGACTGATTCCAACATGTAAAGAACTGAAAACACTGATCAGTTCTATCTAAWAAGATAATCAGATTTAAAAAATGGGCAGATGAGCAGAATGGATTTTTTTTCAAGGAAAGAAATAACAAATGGTCTGTAAGTAAATGAAAAAATGTTCAGTATCCTTAGTCATTAGAGAAATGCAAATTCAAGCTACTTTAAGAGAGAGGGGCTTGCCATGTCTTTCTCCTCCCAGTGGAACTATTCACAGTTGAAAGCTGATAGGAGGGAAAGTCATTTTGCACCATGGTAGTGGCAGGTTGTAGGTTTGCCTGGCTGCATTGACGGTCCTATGGCTATGTCCTTGTGTCGGCACTAACTGGACTCAGTGGGAAGTTTATAAGAGAAGACCTGAAGTTGAGAGAGGGTTGATGAGYGGTATCTGGAGGAGTGAAATGGTAGGAAGTTACCAAAGAATAATTAAAAATCACCGCACAGAGATTCCAGTCACAAAGGTTATCATCAAAAACAAAAACAAATAAAACAAACAACAACAACAAAAATAAGTAGCAAATTCTGCTAGGGATGGGGGTGGGGAGGAGGAACTTAGACACTGTCAGAATGTAAATCAGTACAGTGCCATGGAAATCAGTATGGAAACTTCTCAGAAAACTAAAAGTAGAAGTACCATATGATCCAGCTATAACAGTTCTGCGTGTGTATCCTAGTCYGCTTACCATAGTGACACTTGAATACTCACATTCCTTGTGGTGTTATCACAGGAATCAAGCTATAGACTCAGTCTTGGTGTCCATCAGTGGATGAATGGGTAAAGAATATGTAAATATACACCCTTGGTTTTATTCCGCTGCAGAGAAGAATGTTTTTAACAAAGACAAGGATTATATTCTTTCCCTTATATATAAAGGTGTGACATGCAGTAAGGAAAAGAAGATAAGGCTGGTGGCTATTAGGAAAGAGAAGAGAGGAATATAAAAAGTTCAATCATAGAGTACTACACCCATGTACAAGTACCCATGTTTATAGGTACATGAGTGTAGTACTATCCACTGGAGAATGGGCACCCTTCCAGTGGCCATACCCAAGAAAAAAATTGACTTTCTCTACCTCAGTGTTCATCAGCTATCAATAGGATAAATATGGATGGCCAACAGTATTATGTAATATATAGAAATGTCATAATATATAGAGGTGTAATATATAGAAATATGTAGAGATGAAACCCTCTACTTTGTGCAACATAAAATTTAAAAAAATGTAATAGAAGAGAAATAGTTGAAAGCATTGGAGAAATATATAGCATTGTGACCCTCCGTGTCCTAGCTTAAAAGATGAAGACAAGGATCATGAGCCAAACAAGCAAGCAGCCCTTAGGGCAGAATACAGCTACCGGGTGACAGGTAGCAAGGGACCAGGAACTCTAAAATAATTGCATGCAAGGAAAAATTTCTAATACCATGAATGTCTATAGACAAAGAGCCTTCTCTTATCTCCAAAAAGGAATACAATCCAGGAGGTACTTTACTTCAGCCTTGTGAGTCTTGGAGTACRGAAACCATCTAATCTACCAGACTTCYGGTCTCAAATGATTGTGACATATAACACASTTGTTGTGGGAGCTAAGTCCACCTACAAAAGCAGAAATGTCTCTTAGCACCTCAACAATGCTTACACTTGGGTACTCTAGTGTAAATAAGCCGAAGAGCCTAAAAGGGAGACTCCAAGAGAACCTAGTACTGGTTGAGCGTGGGGGATGGAGAGCACCCATTGGTCCCAGTAACAAAGGGAACAGTTTAGACTTTGGAACTGAGGTGGATTAACAGGTGACATCTGAAGAAGTTCTGAGTGCTCTTGTTGGAGATGTCTTATTTAGTGGAGAATAAGAACAATGGCTTCCTATTTGCTAAATCTGGTAGTAAGTCAGCAGTCACAGAAACCCAGGAGACTATACAGTTGGCAAGAAGGGGCACACCTGAGCATGCCTGGGGGACATGGAACAAGGAGGGGAGCCAGATGGATTTCAGATAAATAAGTCTAAAACGAAAATGACAGCTCTTTGGAGATTTGAAAGGAGCCACCTTAATCCCAGATCATATATTTTTTTCTCAGTGAGTTTTGAGACTATATTATTATGTCTTACAAGTCATGATGGTTGTATCTTTGATGTAAAGGAAAACATTGCTATTATATAGTGATTTTTTTAATTCTCAGAATGCTTTTGATCTTTATCTTTTCTCTGATATAAAACCAGATTTTTCTCATTTATTTTTTCCTGATATATAAGTTCCTCCCTCCCTATCATTCTATATTCTTTTATCTCAAATACAATATTTTGCTAGAGTTCTGCAAATTCTTATGTATCCCTATCAATTGGTGAACATGCCTATTTATAAGTCTTATGTTATCGATTGATT
Organism: Apodemus speciosus; assembly: GCA_002335545.1. Taxonomy (NCBI): domain Eukaryota; kingdom Metazoa; phylum Chordata; class Mammalia; order Rodentia; family Muridae; genus Apodemus; species Apodemus speciosus. Next base: position 6,040 of record BDUI01016873.1, read on the forward strand.
TCATTTTCATGGTTTACTTGCTCTGCATTTTAATTTGTTCTGATATTTAGTATACTTTTTCTATAATTTATCTTAGTTTGAATTTTTCTTTTGTCATAGTTTAGTGACTGAATCTCACTATGTAGCCCAGGCTAGTCTCAAGCTCGTGACCCTTCTGCTTTAGCTGCTCGACTGCTGGGATTACAGGTGTGCACTACCACTCCAGGGTGAGGTTCTTTATACTTACCTGTTTCCCTACAATTTGAACATGCCTTTCTAGATTAAGACTCCAAATTAGCATTTCTACACTTACCCAGAATATTACAAGGCTATTASAAACATCTTCTGAAAATGTCTTCTGAAACTCCGTTCTGGTATTTATTTCTAGGTCATGTTTTACTTTTGGTAATGTGTTCAAAATATTTCCATATGTTTAATGATATATACAAGTTATAAAACAGAATTATATAAGGACATTGTATGCCCACTTCCAAATGCATGGTTTAAGCATTACTTACAAACTCTTACATCCTTTACTCTATCCTACCCCCTTCAGTCCTTTCTCAGAGGGAAACACTTGTCTGAATTTAGTGTTAATTATTTAATCACAATAATCATAGAAACATTTTAAAAGATTTATTTCTATTTGTGTGTGTGTGTGTGTGTGTGTGTGTGTGTGTGTGTGTGTCTGCATAACACATGTGATCAGGTTCCTGATGCGAATCAGAACCTTTGGAGACAGAGTTATAGGTAGTTGCGAGACATCTGATATGGGTGCTAGGAACTGAACTAATTTCCTCTGGAAAAGAAGCAAGTGTTCTTAACYACTGAGCTATAACATTTATTTTTAATTAAGCTTGCTCAAAAACTCTTGTTAGGGGTGTTAAAATGTTAGAATTTCTCTTGGGATTTGCCTTGATTTTTCAAGTTTGACATTTTATTTCCAAGAATACACATTGTTCTATGCCACTTCATTTCTTCTTTGCTCACTACTATTTCACACTAATTTGAGTGAGAAAACCATGACTGTATCCACCGCCCTCATGAGGGTCATCCCACCTTCCCATCGCTAGTTCTTACCCTTATCTTGCTGGTGGTTATCCCACTGCCCCAACCCTTCCCTTTCTGTTAGGAACAAAGGTKCTCTAAGTATTTCTGCCATCAGGGGAGCACACTGAGGAGTGAGAAACCGGGCAGTTGTTGAAAACTGTTTGGCATTGCGTCCTCCTTCCCGCTTTAGATCTACCACTTGCTTACTACTCCATCTTGAGTTTTAGACTTCCCATATGGATGCCTTTCCCTTTCCTTGAATCATCTTCTGAGAGTTATTTTAATGACTATCGTCACACTTTCCCATCTCTGAGACGAAAATGTTGGCAGCMATTACCTTCCCCTGATTAAAATGTGAAAAATTCTGCCTTGAGGGAAATGGATAACTTTAAAGAAAGAATTCATAGATGATGATATTTGGGGTTCTCTCTTTCAAAGGATTGGGTTTTTGCTGTTTGCCTTAACATGAGTCCTTCAAGACTCACAGTACAGAACACTCAACATTTACTATCTTAACCAAGAACATGTTCAGAAATTGATTAAAAAGAGAGAAGTAAACCAAATATCAGGGAGGCATGTGATTCTGGAATATATGTGGAGGAGACTAAGAAGATTTCCTTGGAACATGAGAAAAAACTAGGTTGTTAGCACATAGCAAGACAGTAGAACAATTGCTGGGCTGAAGCAGGAGAATTGAACCCGGGTGTTATTTGTCCCATCCACTGTCCTTCCTTTTGATGACATCTTTGGCATCTGCCCTTAGTAGAAAGGATTGGCTTTGGACTTGCCCAGGTATTTACCGTATTTACCTGGACAATGGCTTGTGGGTCAAAGTGACAACTGCCACTTATAAGACAAAATTTACGGGGTTTTATATATCTGATTTCCCTCTTCAACCTCTATCACCATGCAGAGATGATATTCCTGATACCTATCCAGTCCTAGGAGGAGAATGAGCACTGATGAACCAGAGCTGAACCTGGTTATGTCTTATGACAATGAAATTATACTGGAGAAATAACTATGTGTAGAGATACCAAAGTGTTTTTAATTCCTGATGGCCAAGAGAGAAAGTACATGATGATTTATTTGTAGTGTTTCTCAGTTTTAACATCAAATATTTTCTAATCAAAATTGAGATAAATAGCAAAATAGGATCCAAAATTTGTGTGTGTGTGTGTGTGTGTGTGTGTGTGTGTGTGTGTGTGTGGTTTGCCTATAATGGTCAAGTGTTTCTATTTCAAAGTAGAACATTTAGAAGAAGCTAATGGTTGCCTAGAAATGTATAATCATTTCTTCTATAGTAAGAGAATTATAGCTGATACTAAAGTTTCCAAGAACAATGGTCAATATTCCCACCTGCCTTCCAGCTAGGTGGACCATGAATGACACCAAGTTCTAGGCAACAAGATAGAAGTTGAATTGATATATGCATAATCTGAAATATTTGTATGTGTGTGTATACACATAGACACACAGACAGACAGACACACACACACACACACACACACACACACACACACACACACACACTTTCCATGCCACATCCTGACAAAGAAGCTATGAACTCTTCCTGTTTCATTCTCCCCACCAGATGGCATGAAATGAGAATGGGGTGGCAACTGATCTTCCACCAGAAGACTGAAGGTATCTAATCCAATGGATGCCTGGCCATTCATAAACGAAAACTAAGCTTCTACTTAAAGGCCATGCAATTTTAGCCTCTGTCATAGTATCTAAGCCCATGTACCAACCCAGAAACTGAAAGCAATGTTTGCAGTTGAACAAATCAACAAGGAATGATTACAGATGTTATTTAGAAATTTTGAAGAATAGCTAAAAGGCTTGAAAAATTTTGCCAATGGGAATGGAGGAAGGGACCACTATTTTTCCCTTTAAATTGTACACAGACATTATTTCTGTTAAAATTACATTAAAATAAGTCACAGGCATGCACACACAAATTTATAATTTGTGATTAGCATCACCTAGAATGAAATGTTGCCACACTGGAGGTTGTGATTTAAGGAACAGGAGGAAGCACTGAAATTATCAAAGGTTTTATTTCAAACTGTACAAGCGCTGACAAAAGTTTGATCAACGACATCATTCTTGTGTTTGTGGTCCCAAAGCATAAATATGTTATCAGACAAGAGGAAGGCTGCAAACAACCAAACTATTACATGACAGTCAAGATGTTTGGAAAAAAATAAAAAGATTTTCATGCAATCATTGGTTACCATTTGTACCATTTCAGAGGTAAATGAATCACTTACTGCCAAGGACTCTGCAAGACTGCAAACTTTCCTATCCGAACTATGATCATGATTTTAGAAAACATATATGTGACTTATTTGTGACATGGAATSTAAAATGCTGCATTAGTCTCAACAGCATCAGGAGGGATAAGAATGGGAACAAGACACTTTGCTGATGTTAGTCTTTGGAAATACAAGAATACCACCACAGCCTCCTCGTGTGTCACTTTTACTTACAAACACCCCTAATGGATCTCCTGCTTTTTATGAGCTTGTGGCCAAGCAGCATGTTTAGGAGTTCAAAATTATCAAGGCAATGGGAAAAGAAATGAACTGCATTCATCAGAGAAAAAGAAACTGAGAGCCTCGAGAGATCAGATTTGGAAGGGTTCCTAGGTGCTGGGTCCTGCCGTAGTCTCAATTTTGTGAAGCCAAGTGATGGTTGTTAATAGTCTAAAGGTGACTTCCCAGTACTCTCAGATGACAGGCCTTAAACAGAGGGGTTGCACAGAAGCAAGGGGACTGTGGGTGATGCTATAAATTCCTTGGTGAGACAGAATGAAAGGGGTCTAGGAGTCAATTGGGAGGAATTGACATTCCAAGAAGGGATCTCTCTTCTTGGAACAGGAAATGGGAAAAGAGTGGGGGTGGGAGGCATCTATAACATAATTAATAGTTATTTGAAAAGTCGATTCACTTGGAACTCATAAGTAAAGGGATGATATTAATATCCAAGGAACTGCTCTCTGCTGACATCTGCTCTGGACAGAATCCCAGTGAATGCAGTATAGAATTTAGATGTCACAGTTTGAGTGGGAGAGAGATCTTTCAAAGGTCTTTAGAGGTTGGTCAAGTGGTAGCATCTGAAGATGGCTGAGGATTAGGGAAATGTCATCCTGGCAGAGAAGTCACCCTACTTAGATTCTGTTCTGGAGTAACAGATGCATATGATACAAGTAGCTTTCATAGTACACAAACTTTAGTAGTGAAGCACTATGAATTGAATTTAAGTGTGGATGGACTTTTGATCAGGATGTTAGGGCAAGTGGTGAAGCCTAGGCAAGGTTCCACAGAGGGTTTAGGGCCATATAAATCTTTCATTAAAAAGTATTGAATTTTTATCATGTACTAACTACCATGCTAGACTCTGGCCACATGATTTGAACAGGCAATTAGCCTGGAATCAAGTATGGGAAATAGACATATAAAAAAGACACTTAGAACACAACCAGCTGCACTTGGCAGTGCGTGCACTATTCTAGAAGATAGCCACAGCATTACTGAAATATTAATGTGTCCTATTTATTTATTCATATATTTCATCACAAACACAATTAAGAATTCCATTCTTCTCAGATAGAGTAGCCTTTGCAGCCTAATGCTGAAGCTTTTTAGAGAAAACCACAGTTGCTATCCTTAGCTAACTTCAAGTTTTAAACATCCGAAGCCAAGTTGTGTCAGAGTTTCCGTTTTGATTCTGAGAGAGGATCAGAAAGAACACAGGTGCACTGTATTTGCAATAATTCTCAGAGCTAAAAAGAGATGGGGGGTAATTGATGCCTAGAGCTGCAGGGAGGTTGTATAAACACTCCCTAACTACCTGTCACCCATTTGTGTCAATATTTATAAGCCAACAGATGCAGCTTCAAAGGATGCCTGCATACTTATTGGTTAAAGCAACTGGGAGAAGCCAGGCTTGTATTAGTAATCTCACATTATTTACCTTTCTGTTGCTGTGATAGAATATCCCGACAAAAGCAACCAAAAGAGAAGACTTATTTTGGTTTCCAGTCTCAGAGGGCTACAATCCATCTTGAAGGAGGAGGCATGGCAAGCAAAAACATGAGTCTAGCAAGATAGTCAGGAAAGCAGAGAACAAATAGGAAATAGGGCAAGGCTGTAAATCCTCAAAGCCYGCCTCCTTTTTGAGGTACTTCCTCCAGCAAGTCTCCCCCTCCTTAAAGGCTCCAAAACCTTCCCAAACAGTGCTACAAATTGGGGACCAAGTATTCAAAACCATGAGCTTCTAGAGGGCATTTTTGTAATCAAACCATAACAGGTGTAAGAGGACTTTGTTTGATGTCTCTGTATAGTGCAAAGACAAGGACAGACAGTTGTAGGCGTTGTAGATATTGGAGAAATAGAGAAACATAACCTAGGTTGGAGTATGGGAAAGGAAAAGAAGAGGAACAGGTGCAGTGCAGGAGACATGATGGCATGGAATGGGAAGAGCCAGGTGGATGTGAAGTGAATTCAGTTAGACCTCAAAAATAAAAACAGACCCAGATGTGTACACCAACATGGTGTGTGCACATGAGTGCATACAGAATAGAGATTTGAAAATGAGTGTTAGAGATGAGATAAGAAAAAGAACAGGAGCATGGTTGAGATTGGAGGTTATGCATTAAGACAAGAGATAGATTGGGATCAAGGGACCAGCAGAAGCCTGCATCTTGTAACTAGAAAGAGATGGCCRGTTGCCTGGATCACGTCAGTGAGCTGAGAGTGGGGAGAAATGATTTGGATAAATACCCAAGACCTGGTTTTGAAAGTGATGTGAGATGCTGTATTCTACAAAAAAGAATCATGAGCAGAGTTTTGGAGAATAGTTACCTCTGTGATTGGCCCCGTGTGGTTATTAGGTAGACACTGTTGGCAAATTCCTTCACCTGGTGGCCCTCAGATGCCTCTGCAATTGTAGTGTTGTATGAAGATGGTGTCACTGCAGCCAGTCAAGAAGATATAGGTTTCATCTCTGCCTACCTGATGGAAGCACAAATTGTATCCAGACAGTCAACAAATATGGCCACCACAATGCTTAACAAATATATCCTTCCATCACAGAGGTGCTTTGGGTGCTGGTACACTGCCTCTGAACCCTACTGGAAAGATTTCTACCTTCACTTTTATTCTCCCAGGAATCAGAATCTCTTAAACATAATTATCTGGAGTCGAGGCTGGTCTCTGAGCTAAATATCCTATTGGACTACATTTCTWAAAAGGAGGAAGAGCTGCCTTACTGGGGTAGCTGTTCTGTACTCAGAGTGTGGTATCAGGAACCATCATTTGTCTCCATTGCGGTAATCTGTCTCTTTCTGAAAGCATTTTGGGCTATGCACATTTTACCACTCTTAGAAAGCTGGATTTTTTTTTTTTTATAAATTCACAAATAGGTTTCTAATTCCATTCTGCTCCTATCACGTCCCAGTAATTCTCACATTATTTCTGGAAGATTAGCAGGCACACAGTTGTAGTGACATAATTAGTATTCACAGGAGATAATGATGTCAAGGGACTTCGTTGCTCTTAGAATCTAAATGAAAAAGTAAGAATAGCAAAAGTTGGATTGGTGATAATTTCTCATCATAAATTGGGTGCTTGTTAAGAAAAAAGAGAGTCGTAAATGAGATTGGGTAATACAAACATTCTGGATAAATCATTTAAGAGAATGTAGATTTCATTTGTTTTCTGCTTAGCTCCTACCTATAAGGAAACAGTATTCCCCTTTTGCCATGAAATGGTTAAGCCTGAGAAGCGTTTCAGGCAATAAAGCACTGACTGGAATCTTTCCGACAATGCTTTCCTTCCTAGCCTTTTTTTATGACTAATTGAAATGAAAGGCTGTGGAAACTTAATGTTAAGGAAACACTGTGGGCCCTGTGCTGTGATTCTATGAAGGGGAGTCTAGATGGTGGGGGCTCTCTGCCCTGGAATTTTAAGCTAGAGACCTAACCAAAGAATCAATATTTCAATTAGGTGCTGTGGTGGGTGGGCTTGCGAGTACTGTTATGGTAGCTAGAAGATTGCTAGGTATTTTCTTGGGAGGGTTCAATCCTGTGAACTCTCCTTTATTTTCTTTTTAATCAGAGCTTTWAAAACCCARCTGCTTTGTCTGCCTTTGAACCAGTGAAGGTGACAAAGGAATCAGAAATGGAAATTACGAGTGCTTCCCTAAAAGCTGCTAACAGCTTGCTCTACKGTCGCCATCAGAGAGGTAACCATAAGCAACTATTTTATAGAGGCCAGGGATCTATCATCACAAGCTCAAGGGTAGAAAAGTGTGAACTGATTCGAAAGACTAACAATTTTGTCTAATGGAGAAGGTAGGTGGTCCTTTGAGAGGAYGAAAGATGTTCCCAGCATGCAATCATGTACTATAATTATAGGACTCGAGGCCAGCCTGATCTACAGAGTGAGTTCCAAGACAGCCAGGGTTACGCAGAGAAACCCTGTCTCAAAAAAACAAAAAACAACAACAAAAAAAGTCAACATGGAAACAAAATGTGTACTCAGAAATCTGCCTGCCTCTGCCTCCCAAGTGCTGGGATTAAAGGCATGCACCACCACTGCCTGGCTCCATGTTGACTTTTAAATTAATTTTAAAACTTCTTTAAAACTCAATTTCTRGGTCTAGACAGACGGCTCAGCTACTAAGAATGTGTGCTGTAGAGAACCAGAGCTTGGTTCTCATGTTTTACGACCCACCTACAACTCACATGAGATGGGGGTGGGGGGGCTCATGCTCTCCTCTGGCCTCTACACTCTGCACTCACATTTATATACACAGAAGACAACAAAGTTGAAAATCACTTTTAAAACTCACTTTCTAGATTTTGGTTGAAGTGGATCAATGATTAAGAAGACATCCTGAGAAGCATTTGTAACCTAGGCTGACTCACCACCCAAACTGCCATCCAGGCTTAAGGAAGGACATTTTTCTTAAGTGACAAAGCCATTTGGGAGCTGAGCTGGGTGTTTCTGGAGAAGGTTTCCCTTAAGCCCTATGGGATTAGTCATCTTCTTTTGCCTGAAGGAGACACTGAGAAAAAAATCTAAAGCCATGATGGGACTTGGTGGCATGCTGAGCCCAACAGAAGAACAATCTAGAGGACCTGGTGCYCTGAAGAGACAGTGTAAGTGCCTACACTTCTAACTTGGGAAGATACTGTATCCATTACTTACAGTTATTAGATGAAAAAACACCCTCATCTTACAAACCACTGCTATTCCTTGCTGAAAATATATCAATTGACCCATTAAGTCCTCACAGGAGAGGTTGAAAATAACATGCAGATGAGCAGAGGAACCAGCTGAACTCATAATTAGGCCTAAATAGTTGTTGTTATTAATGAGGCTAAAATTAAATGGAAATGATTTCCAAAACATAAGAAGCATACTGTTCAAGAAAAAAGAAAAAGAAAATCTGGAAGAAGAGAAAGTCCAGGTGTTGTCAAGACAAACAGGCAGACTTGATGGTTCAGAAAAAAAGTAAATCTGTACTGAGGACTTTGCCCATTGC
>BDUI01016876.1:11344-22502 GCA_002335545.1 Apodemus speciosus
AGACCAGGCTGGCCTCGAACTCAGAAATCCGCCTGCCTCTGCCTCCCAAGTGCTGGGATTAAAGGCGTGCGCCACCACCGCCCGGCTTGAATGTCTCTTTTGATTATTCCGTGTTACATATTTATAGTGAAAAACGTTTTTAAGTCAGGGAAATTGTATTTGTTGATTATATTATAACCTCTTATTCACTGACTTTTATCAAAAGAAAAAACACAATAAAGAACAAGAAACCACATTTATTATTCACTGTAGTGTTTATCTCATCTGACATTTTAAAAAAAGAATTAAAGTGTCTATGCTCCCTTTTCTTTTAATTTCTTTCATCTCATATTTTATCTTTGTGAACTTCTAAGGTATCGTATAGCATGTCAATTAAACCAATGTACATCAGTCACTATTTTAATCTACAGAAGATACTGAAACATCTATGAAACGTGTTTCTGAAAAAACATTCAATGCATATATTATAGCCTTGTAGAAGAGTCTACTGATGTGCTTTGGTTTGATTCTGTGTATATATATTAGGGGAATGTGGAGGAAGAGAGAAAAGGAGAAAAAGACACAGAGAGACACAATAAGACAGCAACACACAGAGAGCCAGAGACTATTAATTTCTTTTTGCCTTTCCCTGGTCCTATTATCCTCATTCAGTCTCTTCATTTTATGCGCTAATGTACTGTATCTTTATCTCAGACTGTAATACACATTGCACTTGTAGGTTAGCATAAAGAATATTTTTGTTCACTGCCTGATGGGGTATTCAAGAAGAATTCAAACAGAACAAGTTAAATGATGCCTTTACACTAAGCTGTATTCAAAACAATCACAAATTCTGTAAGGAATGAGGTTACCTCCATTTAAGCAATTTTATGTATGAGTTCGATTGATCTTTTCCAACTTTATTTGCAAATATCATTTTTGGAAATGTGTTTAAAACATTTCAAACAATGTATCTTTTGTAAAAAAAAATGCAGGATATGTTTTCCAACAGGATGAAGTGGAAGAAGATAATAGGAGAACCAATTTTGGGTCATTTCACTTGTTCTTGCACAAGTACCTGATTGCTTTGAGAAGGCAAACTTCATATCCCTAAAAGTTCCAAACTGCAATCAAAAGTAATTTACATAAAAGACAGCAGGTAAAAGCATTTTATAGAATATTTCCCTTCCATACAGAAAGGAATAGAGTGTAGAAAAAGAAAAAAAATCATCAAAAAGTTTATGAGGTCGTTTCTGAAACAAAGTCGAACATTAAAAAAACAGCCCTTGGCTTCTGATGGAAAATCATTCGAAGTTATACAGGTTCCATGGAATGCATTTAAGGCAATATACCAGATGGAGTTTTGAGTAACATCTTGAGTTAATTTATTTTTGAAGTACACAATGAGTTTTTATGATATAATTGAATTAGAAAGTCTCAGAAATTTCTTTCTCTGTTTATTTGGTTGTTATCTTGTAAAAAAACTGAAAAATATTTTATAACAAATTTTATAAGTCTCAGAAATTTCTTTCTCTGTTTATTTGGTTGTTATCTTGTAAAAAAACTGAAAAATATTTTATAACAAATTTTATAATATGAAAGATAGACACAGCATCAGACATATTATACGTAAGATGTTTTTAATGGTTTGTATGGGAACACTAAAGGAGAGCTCATATCTATGCCTGCCAGCTATTAAGTAAGATTTAGGTAATATTATTCTAGAGTTTGAGTTACTAATACTATTTATATGTTAAACTATAAAACAATTAAAAATTATAAATGATTCATTTTCCAAGATATATAAGTGATCTGTGAAGAACAATGCAGTTCAAAATAAACTGCAAGTATAAATTTTATCAATAAAACCTCCTAAATTTGTACAGACACATATAATTGATATTTTAATTCTACTTTCATTTTTGATAATTAGAAAGTAGAATGATATGACTAAAATAGTGTAAAGAGATACTCTTTTACTTTAGATTTACTATAATGGAAACTTTTATGATTCTCATAAAATGTAACTGTGAAGATTTAAGGAATATCAATTAAGTACATCTCTAGGAACTTGTTTCTAAAATTTTATTTAATAGTTTAATACTTATTAAAATGTAAACTCTCAAGTTTCCTATGAACAGATTATAGTAATATTTGATTACTTTGAAGAATCTAGGAATTCAAAAGGGACTATTAAAGAACATGCATTTCAATTATTTGCCTTGTGGCAAAAACAAAAACAAAAACAAAAACAAAACCAAAAACAAAACCTTGACAGTTCATTGCTGCACATCTGGGGTGAGTTCATTTGGACTCTTAAGGACGTAAGTTTGTCAATGTCTATCAGTTCTACTTTGAGGCAACAATTATGCAGATATTTCTCATAGTCTGCTCAACAGATCTTCGGTTGACAGGCACCTTGTCAGCATGTACACGGTCTCCCTTCTGTGTGGCAGCTTGGCAGCATTGAAACACTGCTATGCAGGTGCTCTCCTTTGGCAGACATGTTCATATAATAGAGCAATCCAATCAAAACACCAGTGAGACTCCCTGACAGAGCATTTGCTCCTTTGGAAACATGTGCACTTACCATATGGCAGAGACATCTTAGGCTATSAAACAGTGCTTACTCAAAATTTCAGACTTTGAGGAGCTGGTTGGATTCATTGTGGTGAAAATGCACATTTGCAAGCAACTTATAAGGTCATTGCACAATTAAGTCAAAGTGAAGTTTAAATTTAAACCTCATCTGCCTAAAAACATGGCTATAAGTCTTACTAAATTGTCAATCCACTTAAAATTTCTAAAGTAATATTGCGTTCAACTGTGTTTATAACTTCTACATTTTTGAGTCCTATGGTTTACATAAGAAAATTACTCATGAAACATGTATACAGGATTAGGTGGATGACCCAGAATTTAAAGATCATGTGATGAGCAATCATAAGGACTCAAGTTCAGATTCCAGTACCCACATAACAAGTTGTCTGTTCGGCCAAGCCTGAGACTCTGGTCCAAGATTTGACAACTTTGGATCTCTTGCAACAAAGTACATATACTTGCACTGTATTTGTCCCACCAATAAAATATACTCTTTAAAATAAAAAAAAACACAGAAGTACATGTGTCTCCAATAAATGAGAGAATGATTTTCTTGTGCTTCAAATAAAAGAGCAGCTTATATAACTATTTTTCATTTAGGGATTAAAAGTATTGAAGAGATTAATTAAAATATAAGATGTATATTCATGATATGCATGATTCCAGAGAAAGCACCGTGAATCCCTGGTAATCATTAATAAACAAGATATTACCTCCAAAAGAAAGAAAGAAAACCCAAGACACAACATGAAAACACATAAAACATACATAGCTAAGGGATAGAAATATACCTGGGAGATAAGAGACACTTAAGACTCAAAGGTAGGGACCTTAGATGAAATACCCAACAGTAGGTAAAGGGTACTTGTAGAGTCCACCTCCAATAGAAATACAGGGCATCAAGTGAAAGGATGGGGTTGCCATTCCATGGTCAAAAACTCTGACTCAGAATTTTTTCTGACTAAAAGAACTACAAGGATAAAAATGGAGAAGAGCCAGTGACCGGCCCTAATTAGGATCCAGCGCAAGGGGAGGCTCCAAGGCCTGACACTCACTGATGCTTATGATGTGCTTACAGACAGGAGCCTAGCACAGCTGTCCTCTGAGAGAACACCTAACAAATGCCTAAAAGAGTCAGATGCAGATACTTACACCCAACCAATGGGTAGAAGCTGGGGATCCCTGGGGTTGAATTAGGGAAAACCTAGAAGAAGCTGAAAAGGGTGGCCCCATAAGAAGACCAGCAGTCTCAACCAACCTGGACCCCTGAGATTTCTCAGGCACAGAGCCACCAAGCCAGTAGCATACAGCAGCTGATATGAAGGCCCCAACATATATACAGCAGAGGACTGTCTGGTCTGGATTCAGTCAGTGAAGAAACACCTAACCCTCAAAGACTTGGGTCTTCAGGTAGTGGGAGGTCTGATAGGATGGGGATGGGTAGAAAAATCCTCTTAGAGACAGGGAAGAGAAATGGGATAATGACTGTAGTGTAAAAAAAGATTAGAAGAATTATATTTAAAAAATAAACTATGTAGTAACATTCTAGGAAAAATAGTGTACTGATAAGCTGTGTGACTGCCTTCCAGAGAAGACTTCATCTTGACTTTAATATCTTTGGCTTTCCTTCTTCCCAAGATCCACTACTCCTTCACTTCCTGTCACAAAAGCAGGCTTCTAGAAGACATCAGCCAAATATTGAATAACACGTTACAAAAAAGCTACATAAATCCTAATTCCAAGGTAGATAAGTCAGCCCAGTATTGTCCCAAGGACAGTGCAAATATAATTGGAGTCTCTTATGATGCATGTCCTAGATATTACAGCTCTTAGACAAAACAGTTAACAAGTAATTTTGTTCATTTTATGAGAATATGAATTGTTTATGATTTACTCTTCTTTGGGGAATTAAAATAATCAGTGTATACTATATATCTAGATATCGGTATACTTAAGAAATAAAACCAAAATCTACAATTGAAATCAGAAAAACTATTTGGTAAATTAATGGGCACATCAATATAAATGAAAGCAAGCCATGAGAATGAACAGAGGATCTAATATTAATTCCTTCCAGTGTTTACTGTAAGTTGTATACACTAGGAAATTTTGATAATTAACTGACAACATAGAATTGTTTTCCACTGAATGTATGATACAGACTAGTATTTAGGGGACTCACCCCCATAACTATAAGAGGCAATCAAGGTTTATATTTACAAACTATATTGTTTGGGGAGTCAATTGAACTAACTTGATCACCTATTTGAAGGGATATTTATTGTGCCTAAAAATAATGATTTTTGTCAGTCTATGGACGGTAGAGAGTTGTGTGTGTGTGTGTGTGTGTGTGTGTACACTCTTGTGTGTGTGTACTTGTGTGTGTATGCTTGTATGTGTACTGTGAGGAAAGTGAAATCATTATAGACATTTATTTCTAGGCAGACTATGAGCTAGCATAAATGGCAATTATATTATGGACTTGGTTCTTACAAAAGACAAGAATAACATTTTTTTCTTCATAGATTACCTCTGATCTCATGGTGTATGGATGGCTATGAATTTTCCCATAACTCTGCTCATGCTTGGTTAGTAAAGAACCTTTATCTAAAATGAGGACCCTAGAGATAGTTTTGCTCTCCAAATATCAATTTTGACTTAAAAACTATATACATATTAGAAAAATGCATGGTAGAAGAGGTTGATGTATATCTGAAACAATGATAACATTATGCCTTTACAATTAAAATAATTTTGGGATATATCTGACAARTGACAATTTTGGGAGAAGATTGTGGAATAAGTAGTTATTTTCATGTCTTGGGGATAAGCCAGAGTATATGACTCCTTATGGGAATAACAAAGTTTTGCATCATGCTTATCTATCTTATCCCCCTTTGTACTTTATGTGTAAATAACACTTGTGTAAATTGTATGTACATAGAGATTTTGTATTTTCCCTACTTTCTGCCCAGTATTGTGAAAGACAAGCATCCTCAACTTCCACTTCATTTCCTTGCAGATTGTGGCTTCTTCTAGTTGGGCAATGCCGTCTGCCCCTAGTACTTTATGGCACACGTTTTTCAGGGATATTAATATATGATTGTCTGGGATTCTGTGATTGCTTCTGCTATCTCAGCTCTGCTGTAGGGAGAAGAAAACCAATTGAATTTTTGCATTGGTCAAGTACTGCTCTCAATTCAGTCCCCATGAGTTGTCTATACTGCATCCTATGGAATAATCTCCTCTGATATTTTATTACCACATAAAACATCCTGCTAATTCTGCCTCCTTCCACTAAAGCACTATAACCACATTTAAAATTAGTTTCTAGAGACAAGTCAGGTTTATCTACTATACTTAACATTCACAATCATTTTTTGCATACCTGTAAATATCAACAAGGAAATATGTTAGATCCATCACCTACAGAACTTCTTACATTTTAGTATCTTTCATGGTAATGCATCATCTAATTCTAGTTTCACCAATAATTCTGTGTTGTTTTTACAAAAACCTATCTTTGCAAGCTCTTTTTGATGATTTCTTAAGAGAGTTGCCAATTTCAAAACATACAAATGCCCAAAAGTTAGTTGGGTTTTTATGCTGTGAATTATCTTTTTTTAATTTTCTATGTTCTTTGTTTACATTTCAAAGGTTTTCCCCTTTCCCAGTTCCCCCCTCATCATATGTCCCATAAGTCCTCTTCCCTCTACCCATTCCCCAATCACCCCACCACCACCACCACCATTTCTCTGTTCTGATACTCTCCTACAAAACTGGATCCAGTCTTTTCGGGACCAGGGTCCTCTCCTTCCTTCTTCTTGGGAATCTTTTGATTTGCTAATTTTGAATTATCTTAATTGTTGGATATGAAGTTAGAAGAAGATTGTGAGAAGGTTCAGATTAGGTTAAACTTTACCTTTGCAAGAAAAGTCTTTCTGCCAACTAAAAGTATAATCTTTTTATGATAAAGATTGCGCCAACTGGGAAACCTCTCATAGTTCATATATTTCAGAAGAACCTGTGTGATTTGGGAATTCTTCAAAATAGCTATATATCACATTTCAGTGTGTCGGGGGTTTACAGTACAAATCTGATGATCTCTAACTCATCTGCTATGGCTGATCATGATTCCTTCTGGTCTTTAGATGAATTTTAGCTTGTTTGAGTTAAAGTACAGAAACGGCTACACCTTACTGTGAGTTCTGAACCATCTTTGTGAGATGCCAGTTTGTCTTTTTGATTACATACTTAGCTGTTATTAGTGTCATGTTTTTTACTCTCGTTCTCTAGCTTTTCAATGCTGAAGTAACTTTGTAATAAACAACCCACCTGAATTTACACTGGGTGTTTCCATCTCTGTGTTTCAAATTATCCAGAATATATACATGTATCATTTTTATGGGTTCACTTCATTGTGCCATGCATGCCAACTATATAATAGTGGGGTCATCACATTATGCCAAATATTAATATGTGTACAAATAACATTACCTATAATTAATGATAGTCTCACTTTCTGGGTGGAATGTGATCCAGAAGGAAATTGCTGTTCATTATCTCAGTTTGAACTGTTTTTAGAACTTCACATTTAAGATAACCTATCCATAAAGGAAGGCATCAAAATATGATTAGAAGTGCAGGTGATTTATTAGAAGAAAGGTCAGAGAATAAAAACAGATAGGGTGTTCACTGGACCAGGATGCATGTTTAAACACGGGGAAGGAGGCTAGGGAGGATAAGACATTTAGGATTGTAATGAGGATTAGGATAGGGTGGTCAATGAGATACAGTCTGTATCTCACACGAATCCTATGATTGTAAGGAGTAGATCCTTGTTGATCTGTGTTTACACAGAACAATGTGTTGAGATATGCACATATAAATGTGATAGTGAATGAGTATCCAGGGAGTGTTTTCTTGTCTGATGTCTGCTAAATAACATAGTACAAACACAAAATAAAACATTGTTATTTAATGCTAGTATAAAATTGGATAGTGTAAACATGGCCAGATAGGGCATATATAAAGAAATTTATTTTCTTATGATATACAATGTGATTTTGAACATTTCTAAAAGTGTTCAGCAACTAGTTTCAAAATGTCCTGAAAAACAGCATTGTATTGCATAAAATAGTTAAGACCATTCACTGTAATTCCATAAACATTCTTTCTTTGATTCTTGGGAAGTGAGCCAGAGCAATTATGATATAGCTTAATAAAATGAGGAAAATTTCTCAGTGAATTTAAGCTGATGCAGTTTGTATCAGTTTGGTTTTAAAAATTAGGCTCAAATGCTTAAAGACCTCAAATCCATTTGGTATTTTGAAGACTGGACTTTTAAAATAACCCCCTGACGTTTCTTTGAAATACTTTTAATCTTTCTGATTTAGTTGTGAATGAAGAATGACCTAAATCACATTTTTGTCTTCCTAATAGAGGTGGTAGGAAGAGAACAGCAGGTTTTCTCTGAAAATAAGTAGCCTGGTTTGTCTGAATATATTTATAGCTGGTATATTATCTTTTGCTCTCCATGCTCAAAAGATTAGGGGGTCAATGTATTTGAAGTAAAAAAAAGTAGAACTACCCTGGGAAGTAAACCTATTAAGAGCAATGGTCTTTCACACCACGAAGCTTTGCAAAAGACATACATATTGAGACCGATCAAATGTGTCTTTAACTTCTGCATAGGGGGTAGAAAGGCAGCAGAGAAACAACATAGGCAGCTCTCAATGTAGCCTGAGACCAAGGTCAAGCTATTAAGTATGCAGTTGCAGAGGGCATAACAGTCCTAGACAATTCACACTGCAGGCAGACCAAAACTAAAAGATGAAAGCCGTTAAAGCAAAACAAAACAAAACAAAACAAAACAAAAGAGTAGCGAAGGGAAAATATTGAAAACTAAAGCTTTCATTCTGCTGATCACTGTATTATATGAAATTTTAAATATAACACACATTTCATACTCAAAATCAGTTTGTATTTAAGACCAATGTATCCATGTATTTCTGTGCCTTCCTTATCATTAAAAAGTCCTGGATGCAGAATACTGTTGCAGACATCTGCTTCCTACTCACCAGACTCTCAATTCTTAAAGATAGTAGTCTCTGGATCACTATTAGTATCTAAAACATTAGTATAACCTAGTTACTAGTTAATTTTTTAATCTACAAATGTCTTCTCATGTCTGAGTTTCTCAATGCACCAACCCTTTCCTCTATTTTTCCCCATGCCATTAATTTGAACTCAAAAAGTACCCTTCCAACTATGATGATTACTTCAAGTCTTATTCTAATAACCATCCCCACTCTATATCCATTGACATTAAAGATCATTTTTCCATTCCAGAATCTACATGCCTTTTATCCTACTGATTTCCTACTTGGCACAAATATTCATTCATACCTCAACACCATCATGTCCTCTCAGCTCTCCCCAAAAATTTATTCTTTAAAACTTGTTCAAAAAGCAGAGGGTTGTCTTGGATTCTATTTAGAAGACTATTTTTTCTTCTGTTTTATTTTTGTCATCACATTTAATCTCATAAATTTTGATATATTTATATTATACATTAAGAAATTAATCTAACCTAATTTTATTTTCCATTCTGCATGAAGACTGTTATCTACTATGTGTATTTCATCTGTCTCATTCAATGGCTGATCGATTAACATATTATTTTGAGAGAAGAGCTATCTTCATTCTTGTTCATTAATACCAATAAGAAATATTATGACATTTTTCTGTGTAATTATATTCAATATAAATTCTTTCTTTTTGCTTATGTCATGAATCACTTTTGGCAAGCAGCTAGCTGATGCAGGAACTATCAATGTACCTTGTTTTCTTACTTCTCTTGATAATTCTCTTGAGACTCCTTTCTTTCTGAAGAAAGAAACCTGCCTTGATATGAGTTTTTGTACCTACTGTCATTATATCTTGTATTCAGAGTACTTGATATTCATTGGAATCTGGCTTTCTCTCGTCCAAAGGGACATGGAGGAGCAGTGGATATAAGGGAGAGGGAAGATATTGGGACGTTGAAAAGAGTAGAGGAACAGAAAAGTACTGTCGGGATGTGTCACACAAGGGACATGTAAATAAATATAAAAATTAGGAATTTATCAACTAGTAGTTTCTTCTAACAGAAAAATTAAATTCACATTATTCTTGCTTTGAATAGCCTTTAGCACCAACACTTTGCCCACTCTTGAATTGCAGAAGTTTGCGCTCTGTTATCATTTACTTTAAGTCCTTTTTAAGAATGTACCATCTTACACTCCYATTCTTATACTAGTTCTATTATTATTATACTTTACTGTAATCCATACCTGCCAATGTAATACATTGAGTTTCCATTCATTAGAGTGTTCCTATAAGTGAATACTAATTTGTTTCTTTCAATTACTGGCTTAATGTAGTCTTTCTTTTCGTTATTTTATTTTATTTATTTACATTCTAAATATTGTCCCCCATTCTGTTCCCTTCTCTCAGAGTAAGAACAATGATATTTCCTAATAAGTATGTAAAATATATTATAGTCAGATGTGGTTATGGTTGTCACATTGGATAGCATAGTATTACAAATGCAGCTTTGAAGAGATAAAAACTTGATAACAAAACTTAAAAGATTTCTCTTAAAACATCAATTAACATCATTTTAAATGTATATCAAGATTTATGGTAATAATAATTCTGTTTACAACACAGAGAGATGATTAAAAAGTAATAAAACCCCAAATAAATTGAACTGCACTGTTACAGAATGCTGTTTAAAAGTGTTCAAGGAATATTCTAGAAGAGGAACAGAAAGATTATAAGAGCCACAGGAGCTGGAAGTTTGCTGTGATACTTTGTCTCCTAGGAATTTCAAAAGCTACACCGATAAAGTCTCAACAATATGACTGCCTAAACATGAGCTGAGCGAATACAACAATATTAGACATGCCAATTGGTGGTGGCAAACTCATGAGCTCTCAACCCAAAAGAAGGAACTACAGGTACAGAATTCTGAGAGTAGAAGTGGTTGTTCATAGTGATGCTTATACCAACTGATTATCAAATACCAAATGGTGAAAAAACACATACAAGTAACATTATAAAATTGAATAGGTTATACTTAAGAATGTAGAAATATCTTTATTTACCCATCCTGTCTATCATCCATTTTTTATTGATCTATTATCTATAATGTATCTATAGTCTTTCATGCATCTTTCATCTATCCTCAATCCATCTATAAAATAGCTATCACCACCCACATATAAATATATGTATGTAACAAGAATTAGTAAAAAAAAAAAAAAGTCAAAATTAGAAAGAGAAAAGAAGATTAAATAGGAAGAATTGAAAGGGAGAAAGTTATTAGAAGGGAGAAATGTAATTATAGTCACAAAAACTACGAGAAATAATTTAAAAAACATTGCTTTGAGAATAAAATCTAAGCTCTGTTATTGAAAAGCAAATCTTGGTGTGACTCTAACCAAACAAGTGAAAGATCTGTATGACAAAAACTTCAGGTCTCTGAAGAAGGAAATGGAAGAAGACCTCAGAAAATGGAAAATCTTCCATGCTC
>BDUI01016878.1:13856-28139 GCA_002335545.1 Apodemus speciosus
TGGTGGAAGGGGGGTTGGCGTAATTTTTTTTGTCCAGTTCTGCTGTGGATTTTAGTTCCTCCTCTGCTTTGGCCACTCCTGATCAGTCTCCAGTCTGATTCACTCTGAGATACTAGCGTTTTCTTCACAGCAGCTGAGTTGGTGGTTCTCAGTTGAAGGCTCACTAAGGAAATGTAAAATTTGATCAAATGATCCTGTTACACTCAGTACAAGCCTCCGTCCTTATACTGCGTATCCAGATCATATTACAATGTTTTGGATATGTCCAGGCATTGTGCACCATTCTAAATGGAAATATGGATTTCAGAGAATTTCAACTTTTTGTTTAAATATCCATAGTACAAATGGAAAGAATTCAAGTCTCCTATTACAATAAAGGAAAGACCTTTTAATTTTAGCTATTGATATTTACTATGTCTTTGAAGACCACAGTATCTCAAGAATGGGCTTTTTTTCACAATTTAAATCTATGCAGCTGTTGGTGAGATCTGTTTTTTTCTTTTCTTTTCTTTTCTATTTTTTTTTTTTTTTGAAGCAGGAAACAAAATGGCAGAGGTGGACCTGGAGAACCTGTTTTTAATTCCTATAATATACGAGAGTTTCAGAAACAGTATCTCAAAGGCTAGGCTTTCCATTTAAAAAAATCAAATGCAGAACAATTTTCAGCAGAATCTGTAGATAGTCTTTTTGATTATAGATGTAATAGCATTGGAGGCACAATGTAGGTTTATTAATAATACCTGTAACTAGTAGCATGGTAGGTCTTGGATAAAGTTGTGAAGCAGCACAAATTAATGGAAAAAAAGTTCTTGTGTTCTTTTCCCATAAACTCTTAGGTATATTTACATTTTGTAATTTCATCCCTGTCCCCAAGGGCTTAGGACTTCTCTTCAGGAGATTAATACCTCAAATCACCAATCAAGGCAATTCAGTTTATACACATCTCTGTTCCTTAGGGTATGTGTGTGTGGTGTGTGTATATATGTGTCTGTGTATGTGTATATGTATATGGGGTATGTATGTCATTGTGTGTGTATACTTATGTTTATGTTTATATGTGTGCATGTGTGTGGTATGTGTGTGTATGGTATATGTGTATATGGTGTGTGTGTGTGTGTGTGTGTGTGTGTGTGTGTGTGTGTAGTCTTTCATGTGCCAGGGTCCATGTTGAGGTCAGAGGACACTTTACAAGACTTGGTCCTCTCCTTCCATGTGGGTCCTGAGGATTAAACTCATGTGTTAAGTCTTAATGGTAAGTGACTTTTCCACTGAGCTATCTTGTTAGTTTTGTGTCAACCTGTTTAACAGAAGCACCAAGGGAAAAAGCAATTGTAAGGAAGAATTCCAATCTCAAAGAGAGAATCTCTTATTGTGAAGTTTAGATACAACAGTGTCTGTGTATAGCAATATTAGAGTAAGTGAAGATTCCCAAGGGTATTGGCAGCAGTGACTGCTTTCTACTTCATTTCTCAAAATTTGGTTGTGAAATTACAAAATATATCTTTAAAAACAAATCAAAATCAAAGAGCAGATGTCTAGGCTGAATTTTAGAATCATTCACTACAGATCTCAGAGAGAACAGAGGATAAACACATTCAAAATGAGTACCATTTTCCCAACCGTGAACATAATTAGAATATACCCTACTGATAAAAGGATAGGACTCCATGCCAGTGATTAGTGCCAGTAACCCCTGGGACACTTAAATAGAGACGTTATTTTAAATTGGTGACTGCACACAGGAACATCTCCTTCACTTTTGGTCTTACCAGGCACTCCAGCTTGAATCCAGAAATTAATATCAGTTCCTTCTCCATCACTAAAGACCTTGGTGACATTGAGGGGTTGCAGGAGATTCATGACTTCTTTCATGATAGCCCTGGCCTTGTCACTGCCGGTGAACTGCAGCCCAGTGGGTAAGAAGGTTCCTGAGTCAGCCTCCATCACCAAACTGTGCTTGGAAACATTTGCCTAAATAAAATTTAAAAAGATATAAATGTTTGTTTCCCATCTGCTGCTTGTGTTCTATCAAATAAATCACCTTCTTAAAGATTGTTGTCAAAATTATACCACTCTGCCCTGATCAATATCTACTCTGTGTATTTCTTGGTAGTTCTCATATGTATAATTTCTTATCCTGAGGTTCGCCAAACCTAAGAGTTACAAAAAATATAATGGAGCAAATGTAATAAAATTGCTCCATTATTCTTACTAGCAATAATAGTTTTTGAACCACTTTGCTTAAGACATTTTTTGTACTAGAAGGTGCTGTGCACTCGACAGGAAGAGAAAAGTAATCATCATTCTTACTACATACCCAGTGAGCTAAACAGAGCAGCCAAATGTCTTGCTGCTCTAGAAGGACAATGCCCACTGGGGCAATAATGGCACAATGTCTTGAGAATAACCAACCACGTTCTGGTTTCAGTCCTGCTCCAGGAGATGGAACCCATACTTAGTGCCATTATCAGGCCATAAAACTATGGCTAGACACCTTGTAGCTCCTAGGGGAGAATCTGGTACTATTATTTTGCTAAATTGACATAGTATTAGACTGACTTCTAATAACTTATTGTTATGCTTATAGATTTGTGCATCTTTCACTCCTCATCAGAGAAGCTTCTATTTGTGTTAGATGGTGAGTGTTACAGAGAACAACAACATGCCAGGGCCAGAAAAGATTGCAGAATCCTCCGTTCTAGATTAAATATACCACACCCCATGCTTCCAAAACTCAGGGATAATTGGGGCAGGAACACTATGAAAGCCAGATGTGGTGGGTGACTACAAGAAACAGTGTTTTCTGGACACAGCAGGACACATGAACTCATAGCAGTTGTGACAGCATATATAAGATCTGTGCAAGCCCAAGTCAAACCAAATCACAGCATATATAAGGGTGTTGGGCACAAAATTCTATCCTAGTCTTAGAATGACTGGCAATTATTAGCTGTTGGAAGAAAAATAGCCAGTTTTCTGTAATAGAATACCCCCTGGTAAGGTGATCATGTTCCAGTGGAAGGCTATATATTCAAGGATATACGGGCAGCACAAATTAGTCTTGATAGAAAAAAACAAAGACAAGTTGAAAGAGATAGATCTGAGAAGTGTTGGGGGGGGGGGAGTGACTATGACCAAAACACAATGCACAAAATTCACAAATCAGTAACAAACTTAAAAAATAAAATTAAAAAATTAAAATCAAACTTAAAAACTAAGGTTAATAAAGCAGGATCCTATTCATAGTTGTGTCTTCATTTAATTTTCAATGAAAGTTCCAAGGTGCTTATAATAAATGCWGCTCTCTTTGCTCTCAGATGTAGCTACTGCCTTATGGTACCATCATTTGAAATACTAATGTGCAACATATTTGTATTTATGATCTATATTAAGTATTCATCTAACTGTATGTTGCTGCAAGGTCAGCAGATGGACATGTAATTTGGCAGTCTTAATTTTCTCTGCTCTACCTCTACTCTAAACACTGCGGAAAGGAGAAAAGTAAAATTATAATATATCTTGTAAATGAAAATAGAATTAGGCAATCTTGTATGTGTGAGTCCCAAATTGCAGGCAGATCCTATGTATCCAACAAGAAAGGCAGGTGAAGTGCTTTTAACTATGCTCAGGTTGAAGCTTGTCAGCATTTTAGTGCCACTAAAGAGAAGCCTGGTGAGATAGACATGACTTTGGAATCATTATATTTCATTCCTTGTACAGCAAGGAATGGCATTCCTGACCACCAAACAGAATGACTACCCACTCTCTCTCTTGTCAACACAGCTTGAGCCTTGCCTTTTCTCTCTGTAGAATGTGATAAGTGCCTTTACCTAAGTTTGAGTGTGAACTTACAGCCTCTTTTAAACAATAGTAAGAGTGGTTGCCTGACTCTAACTTAACAGGGCTTCTAACACATCTCTTAAATCCTTTCTGTTTCTTGAATTGCAAAAGAAGGGAAATTTCAGAGACAAGGACTTTGAAATTTGGAATGTCACTGTGCAGTTACATAGAATATTGATGAGTACTCAAAGCAGGATGTAAATAATGGAGCTTCTAGAGGTAACACTGGCTGTGAGCAGGAGAGCCAAAGAGCTTTTGAATTATCCAGTCTTGATTTGATCTCATGCTTACCAATCTTTAGCTATTTGCCTTTTGCATTTGAGGTAAACTCTCAGTTTATTCTTCAATGAAATGGGGATGATATCATACCTAGCTTATGAAGTTTGGAGAAGCTGCAGTTCAGGCTCAGACACAAGSATCATTTGATGAACAGCAGCATCACTGGCTTTACTGGTTTTTTCTTTTTAGCCTCAAGCATCTCAGTTTTTCAAGGATGGTGCCAGGGTAAAGTATTCTGTTTGCTAATTAAGATGATAGGCAGTGGGTCTGCAGCCCTTCCTTCAAGCTAGGTATGTGTGAAGTGCTTTACATATCATTCCATGTCCTGCTAAGATACACTAGTAGAGGTTGTATACAAGGGCATACAAGGAATGGAGGCTGAGCCAAGTTACCTAGMCAGGAAGAAAAGCATATGGTGTAGATATAGCCCAGTTCTGTCTTTTATGGCTTTGTGTCCCATCTCCAGAGGGCCACTTCTAATTCTTAGTCACAAATCTTTGCTTTTAAGTCAGAAATACAAAGAATGAAGTTTTAAAAATGAATAGATTTTAACTTTTACATGATCATAATGCAAAGTCTATTCAGCTAGAATTTATTATCTCTGCTAATAAAGTAATATAATTAAGCACAGAGAGGAGTGAAAACACAAATAACATCTTGCTACACAATTTCCTTCCAATTAGGAATCAAAGCATAAAATAATAAAACTTCCCTTCAAGCTAAATAAAACAGGATGTGTATAGATAATAGCAAACCAGAATACTGGCATAGTAAAGAGATATTTAATTTCCATTCATGTATGGTTCCATTAGCTATTGCTAACTTGATAGCAGTATGCAATTTTTTCTACTTCTGTATAAACATTGCCATAAGTTTCCTATAAAGGAGCAAGAAAACAAGCCATCCACCATACATCACACCTCCTTTTCTCCTGTTATAAYGTCATCTTAGTCTTCATGTCCAGGGAAGGTGTCGGGGCACCACTCTGCAAAAACTAACTGGAACTACTGCCACTCAGGAATGTGTTGTCACAMATGCATATTCTTTATCATGAGAATCTTGGTTTAGGTGGGGAAAACTGATCACTGCCAGTGACAGGACACAAAGTCATGCTCTATGGACTTGCCTCCTTCTCAGTGCATGGGGCAAGATATCTGTCACTTGTTTAGAGGGCATAGTGAAAAGCCTACTTCTTGAGACAAAATGCTTGGATGCTGAGATGACCAATTCTGATTGAAATAAATTGGGACATCCAGAGGACAAGTCTAAAGAACTCAAGGACTAGTTAGGATATGATCTGTAGCCTATACTGCCCTCTTAATAAGCTGTCTATTAGGAGTCATGAAAGCAATTGCTCATTATCATGGAATGTACATGACTCAAAGCAGAGGAATGCTTCTGTGATCTCCTAGCTGAAGTTCTCAGATCAGTCACCATATGYTCCAGGCCAGGGTTCACAGCTATCATATGCTACAATCACATCCTTTTCTCCACTGTTCCTTTTCTTTTCTTTTTCTTAAGGGTTAAGCAACCCAGACAAAAGCAAATTGGTAACCATTAGCATTCTTTGGTGGCAATGCAAGATTAAAAAGAAGGAAACTGCTGAAAATACATATCGAATGTTTTAAATTACTTGCCTTATAGCATAAACACAAGGGTGATGTGTGTATTCTTTGCTTTTATAAAATTTCAGGCAATTCTTTAAAAAAAAACACCTGTGCTCCATAACTTATCCTTTTCTCTATAAAATTAGCTGTATTTTTGTTTTATAACTTACTTATAGCATAGAGAATATAATTCATGAGAAAATTATAAGAAAATGTGCCCATTTTCCCATATTTCTTAACATATCTTTGGTTTTTATTTAAAGTGAGACTAAAATCTCCAAGTCAAATGAAAAGAAAGAAGTCTCTTAATTACTTGAATTAATCACTTTAATCTTCAAAGAAGATAGATACTGTACTGACATGGGGCAGTTGGCCCCAGCACAACTTAAAGGCTATTAAGGCTTTATAGATGATAGTAGCAACATTATTTGGTCAGGTAATAAGCTCAAAGAAAATTTCAAAAGTAGACCATCTCATGTGTGCTGGGTGGCTTCAATCATCTGCAGCTGAACCAGAGACTGTGGTTCCAGGATGGAAGGTGTTGGCTCCTTACAGAGCTCTGATCCAAACCCAGTCCTGCCTGGAGGGTGGGTAGAGAAGCATCTCTTACTGTAGGACATCATGAACAGGCTTTGCTTTCTGGTCATGTCTACCCTGGAGCTCAAACTTTGTGTTCTTTTATAGACTGCAGCATTTGGTGTTGAACAGTTGTAGGTACCCAGGGGAGATGTAAAAAAAGATTAATGACAAGAACAAGTGTCACATGTTATTTTTCACTTGAAAACTAAACTACCTGAAGCTTGAGGTAATGGGCAGCTTTGGGTAAGTTACATTAGTACTAAAATTGCAGGTACTTATTTCAGTTTAGTCCCCCATAATGCTGAAAATAGGAGCAGAATGAACAACTTCCTGAAGCCCATACCTGTTACTCAGTGTGTGTGCTCAGGTATTCTACTGTGGGATAATCCTTGTCCCATTTTTACAGCATCATTTGAAGCACTTTGAGTTTCTGTGAATTCTCCTGTATTATTCAAAGTCCACTGATAGCCCCTAAATGTATTAAGGACATATGATTGCTCCATAAATGTCACTATGGCAACCATAATGAGTCATCAGGGTAAAAATAAGTACATGAGCATCAGCTAAAAAATACATTTTAATTACATAGAAAATAGTATTCTATTAATTCCACTATTTACAAAAGAAAATATTCAGGATATTTGATAAATAGGCTTAAAGGGGGCTTATATGTCACATTAATGGTTTCCGCCTCAGTCTATAGTTTTATTACTGATGTCACAGCACAGCTGGTGAAGGTCATGGGACTCAAGATCCCACAGTGGTATTTTGATTTCTTCTGTGACATACATTGGCCCAGTACTTCATGTCCCTGGCTTCATACTCATTTCTATCTACTGCTACAGAAATGTCCCACATAGTGGCTAAGGCCAGCTTTCTCATCCTTTATCAATCCCTTCTTGCCTCATTACACTGTCACTCTTTACTCATCCCTACCAACTCTCCTTCTCCAGGTTCAAAGGTTAGAACTGAATTCTCAATAACAGAAGCACTTTTCCCCCTTTGATCCACTTCCTTTAACACCAGGACCTTTTATGGAAGGAAAAAGGCACGGCTTTGTACTTGATGAGGATGTGCCAGGTAGCACAGTGCTTTCTGTTCAACTTTGCTTGCCCTGCTCTTGGATGGGAAGCCTACATCAGCTTCTTTAGATGTTTCTAAGATTACTTCTGGGTTTATTCTCTTATGGCAAGACATGTCATTAAAAAAAGTATATTAGTCAAGAAGTTCTACAGGAAGAGAACTGATCAGAATGATTATCTATCTATCTATCATCTATCTATCTATCTATCTATCTATCTATCTATCTATCTATCTATCTATCATATGTGTACAAATATGGATATATAAATATATAAAGGAAATTATATAATATATTAGATATATTATATATAATGGAAGTTTATTAGAATGGCTTACAGGCCGTGTAACTCAACAATGACTGCCTATGAATAGAAGGTCCAAGAACCCAGTTGTTCAGTCCATGAGGCTGATCTTCATAGTATATATACACCTGATCCACCTGATCTTCATAGTATATATATACTGGAATCCTAAAGAAGTAAGCTCCAATGCCAGTGAAGATGGGGTGAGAGAAAACAGACAAAAAGAGCTTCCTTCTTCCATGTCCTTTTTATTATTGGCTGCCATCAGAAGGTGTGGTTCGGATTGAAAGTGGATCTTCCCACTTCAAAAGATTTGGATTGAAGCTTTTTCATCTTCCACCTCAAAGATCTGGATTAGAAGTGGGTCTTCCAACATCAAATGATTTCATTAAGAAAAAATGCTTCACAGGTGTTTCTGATCATTTGGGTTTTAGTTAATTCCAGATGTGGTCAAGTAAACAACAAAGAATAGCCATCAATGATAATTTTCTTGTCTTGCAAAAAAGGAGACTAATTTATACTCAAGAATCAGCACAATCCAGAGCCATTCCAACTCCGCTCATGACTTTTATTTTTTTTTATTGAAAAGGGAAGCAAAAACACTTTATGATAAAATTAAAGATTTACATGGAAAATATTTCAGATAAAATAGAAGAGATACATAGAAAAACAGGTTAAAATTGACAATTTTCATGGAAAATTAAAGAGTAAATTGGTAGACATGTAAAACATTGCTAAATTAATTGAAATATGAAATAGAAACATTTTATTGTTTCTATTGAAGAATTGAAGATTTTCATGGAAAATATTTCTGATAAAATTGTAGAAAAATTTTAGGTGTTAAAATTTTTAAACATGTTAGAATTGAAGATTATCATGGAAAATTTTATATAGATATAATAATGGTAGGCATAAAAGTATTCCTAAGTTGATTGAAAGTAGAATTATAAACATTTTCTGATAAACTTGAAGATTTATGACTTTTATTTTTCAAGGAAAATAGACAGCATTTGAGCAGTTTGTGGTTTTGACCACATCCCCATATACTTTATTTGTTCAAATACCTTTACTACTATTAGTAAAAATCTGAAATATAGCTTAAAATTACTTTCTGAATGGAAGCCTGACAGGAGCATCAGGGTTCTTATTTCCCTAAATGATCTCCAAACCTTTTGAGAAAGGCACATCACAGCCCGATCTAATATGCTGGTCTAATATTTATTACATTTGTGTTTTCTCCTTTTTGCTCCAGTAAAAATTCAAGGTTTAGTACAAGAAAAGGTCCTAAGGCCACGTTAAAAGCCAGGAAATTCTCAGCCAGGTGGTGCACGCCTTTAATCCCAGCACTTGGATGGCAGAGGCAGACTGGTTTCTAAACTCAAGGCCAGCCTGGTCTATAGGATTCCAGCACAGCCAGGGCTATACAGAGAAACCCTGTCCCAAAACAAAACAAAACAACAACAAAAATAAAGAGCCAGGAAATTCTCAAGAGCCTAGAACCTAGAAGAGGCAACGGACAAAGCTGTGTGTATCTTTGTTGCATTCCCACTGTAGCAGCATGTACGAGCTCAATAAATACTGCAGGGAAAGGCGAACCTGCAATTGTGGAAGTTTAGACAGGAACCTGCGGACACCAAGAGGATATAATGCAGCTCTAGCTGTGGCTGCTGATGTAAGTAGGAAGCTAAAGCGATGCCCTACTGAGCTTTCATTATCTTGCAAAAGAAAGCCAACTTCTAGCTCCTTGAAACAGCTGCTGCTGGCGCCTCTTTTGCCWGTTTGTAATCATAGGAGCCACTTAGGCTCAAAGAGGAGGGTTGCAAGTTCAAGGTCAAATTGGGCAACTGAGTAAGTCCTTGCCTCAGTAAGACCTGAGGGTAGGGCATGGAGAGATGGCTTAGAGGTTTAGAGCATTTGATGCTCCTCCAAAGGATCAAAATTTGGATCCCAGAACCCAAGGACATGTCATAGCTACCTGTGCCTCTGGCTCCAGGAATCTAATGCCCTCATCTGGGTTCTGTGTGCTGCATATGCAGCATGTGTGTATGCATCCATCAATAAAAATGAGAATGCATTTCTAAAAGTTCAAAGAGGACTGAGTATCAAGCTCTGTGTAGAGGTCTTGTCCCACTGACCAAGGCCCTAGGATTAGTCCTCAGAAGTTCGAAAAGAAAAACTTGGCAGTGAGTTTTTCCAGAATTAATTTTTACGGGATTTTGAAGCTCTTTATAATAATGGGTACTGGATAAAATAATAGAAGTCTCCAGGGACACTGTTAAAAGGTGCAGAAACCTTTAATTTTAAAACATTTTTTCATATACATTGGTCATCAATTCAAGTGAAAGGCAAAATATTAAGTCTTATTTTATTAGGTAAGTTTATTCAAGGAGGAAAAAAATGTGTTTATTTGATAGCTACTAAGAAGAAGCTGAGAAATGGGTGGCCAAGCATCCCTATTAGCCCTGGGCAGACCTAGTTTTCTTGCCTATCTCAATATGATTATTAATGTTCCCCCCTCTCTCTTGTAGGGATATCTTAGTTTTAACAGAAAATCATACTGGTGATCTGTGAAGTGTGTCATTTACAAAGTCCTGGATAGCATAGCAGGGGGCCAGAGCTCACCAGAAGACCCTGACATGTGATGAATTCTAAGACTACGTGTCAAAGGCAGAAGGAAATTATGGGAAAGCCTGGGTCAAACTTTGATAGACAAGGTGATATTAGTGCCATGAAAAAGCCACTATTCTAGAAGTTCTGGTGAATTGAGAATGATGTTTGTTTACAATGTATCCTTAGGKCCTAGACAAGAAGATCCTTAAAATACACAACAAAGGAARAAATGAAGTAGCCTTGACTTCTGCATCCAAATAGTGCTCTTGAGATATGTCAGTTTACAAGAGAGGAGCAAGGTATATAAAGTTTAAAAGCATAATGCAAATATGCTCTACAGGTAGGTTGCCCACAAATATCAACTGTCCTTCCCAGCATTTTATAGGCAATTACAAAACATTCCAAGCCTGAGATCAAAAGTGATCATGAAGTGACAAATGCCAATGAAGTGCCTCTCTTGGCACTTGGTCTCTGCCTGAAAATACCCTCAGCTTCTGGGATCTGAAACCTTAGCTCTCTTTGTGTCTTACTGGATGCTCTTTCTTTGTTTTTTACCCTTTTATCAAGAACAYTCTGTCCTTGGATATTGGGTGGTCAGAAACAATATAAAAGCATCTCGACTCCCCTCAGTTCATGTTTACTCTGCTGGGAATTGCAATCTTTTTAAGTGATTCTACTTTGTGATGAAATCTCTCGCCTGGATGTCACATTAAGATTAATATAGCTGTTCATGTATCAGTTTCCTATGCTGCTGTAACAAATCACTATCATCTAACAACATATAATAACAACCAAAAAATGATCCTTTTGTTATGAAATGAATCTCGCAAAGCTGAAGTCAAGATGCTGGTACTGCTGATGAGCTGCTGTCTACATTCCTTGGCTCATAGACTCATCACAAGCCTTTTCTCTTCCCACCTGCCATTGCATTGCTTCTTTCTGCTTTGGTCTCCTTACCTCTTAAGGAGGAATAACTTAGTAAACAGCAAAAGCACTGAGGTCACTGAGTCTATAAATGTTGATAGCCATTTTTGACACTATCGCCGATCCTGTCACTCTACTTTCTATATCCACCTGAACTTCAGCAACCCTGCCAAGCATCACTGTCCTGTAGGAGTGCTGAAATAGTGTCCAGATCATTTCCACCTTGAACCCTCTGTAGGAGTCCTGTTCATCAATTGGTTCTTAATCTATCAGTAAAGATGCCATAGGTAAATTCCTGGCCAGAAGGAATAGGCAGGACTTCTGGATTCTTGCAAGCAAGCAGATGTAAGAAGAGGGAAAGAGTTTTGCCATGCTTTGGAAGTAGAAAAGCCAATCAGTCATGTGAGATCTTGGGCAGACAGACCACAGGCTCTTTCTACAGGTGGGAGGTTGGGGATGTTGAGCTGGAATAAAGATGGCTGAGCAACTGAAATTGAGTGCAGATTTAGGGTGCTGAGCTGGGAGTACTGGGAAGCAAACACTGCTTGAGGTAGATTGGAGGCATCTAGCAGTTGAGTCAATAAGGCAAGTTGAAACTGAWCAACTGTGTGCATCTGTGTTTTTCATCTGTGGATCCAATATTCTCTGGGCAGGGGGCTGCTAGCATGGTCTGTTCCTGGAGCTTAGTTTTGGTAGCAAAAGCTACATGCAACAACCCTTACCATTCTGCAGCCTCTTCTGCACACAGTAATCTTGCTCTATGTGCATTTCACCTTAGAGTTCCTTTGCTCTTTGTGCCCACACTAAACTACCACTGCAACCTACCCCTCTTCCATCTAACCACCTTCAGCTTCTCATCGTTTGCACTAGTTTACTTTCTCTGACTTCAGATTTTCTCATTCTACCTCCAGATTTCTGCAAGGCACTGCCAAAAATGTCATCTCTTAGACATTGTCTTAGACAATGTCATCTCTTAGACTTTCTGACTACCTCTCATGAAACAAGGCTTCCACCATTGCTCTTAATAGTATTCTTTACTTTCTTACTCAGCCTTCCTTTTCTCCTTGAACATTAAGAATTCCCTTTTATTATACTCCTTTCCTTCCTCCATCTCTCTCATCTTCCCTCCCCCCTTTCTTCACTTCCTTCTGTTATTTCTCTTACCAGAACTTTATCTAGGATAGCCCTCTGACTTTGTCCTAACAATATATCCCAGTGACACATGACAATAGACAGCCTACCTCAAGAAGCTTGTGACTTGAACATGTTTTATGTGATAGTAGAAAGTCCACCACATGAAGCCTTCATCTTGTGTAATACTCCCATGACCGATGTATACAGAAACTACATTCAGGAGACATATCACCTTGGAAGAACAGCCTAGGTGACAGCCAGCTCCATTTTTCATATATACAAGTGAGGCCACCTCAGACTGACCAACATAGTTTATTGGCTATATGGTCTACTACATAAAATATAAGACACTCAATTAAATAAGCAGTTTTGAAGAATTTAGAAGCACATAGGATCTGTAATAATATTCCAAGGAGTCTGGAATAGCAGCAAGAACACATGTGCTCAATAACAAGGTTTTAAATGAATAGATATTTCCTATTACTACTTCAAAGAAGATATATTTGTTTAGATAGAAATTGGCTGGGTAGGCACGTTAGAATTTTAGCAGTAATTAAATTAAGGAGTCAGGTTTAATTTTGTTCATGTGTGGAAATCCCTCTCTGTTGAGCACATGTTTGACCTCTGAATCTTGGAATGCCTAAATTTGTTTTTGATTCTCAGGTTTCTTCAGTGAAAGAATGGAAGAGATGTCATGATTAGGTGAGAATATGAGGAAAGTGATGCTAGTTATTTGGTTTATAATTTAAGAAGGCACRGGTTGTCTATAAAATGTTGAAAATATTAAAAAGGAGAATGAGCAAGTTATCCATAAGATTATCCCTAACTAAGGAAGCTGGCTGGCTTGTTGGAAGGGAAAAACTGGTCCATCTGCTGGCTTTAAGGGGCCAGTGGCTACAAGTGTCTTGGTGAAAGTGCTTCAGTTCTTGAACCCTTCAGTCTATTCTCAGCTCAGCAGCAGAGTCATCATTTGACCAGTTGTTAGTATAGATCACAAGTCTGTC
This sequence comes from Apodemus speciosus, assembly GCA_002335545.1. Classification (NCBI taxonomy): domain Eukaryota; kingdom Metazoa; phylum Chordata; class Mammalia; order Rodentia; family Muridae; genus Apodemus; species Apodemus speciosus. Next base: position 27,219 of record BDUI01016878.1, read on the forward strand.
CTGCTCATGAGTCTCCAACTGTTTGCATCTGACTCAGAGAAGTGGTCCAGGAGACTTGACTAGACTCAGCTGCTTCTTATTAATGAACCCACCCTTTTTGCTTCTTTCCTTTCTCTGCTCCACTTTAAGCACACATATTTCCTTCCTGTTCTCTTGAATACCAAGCATGGCTCTCCATCAGTACCCCTGCCATAGCCTGTCGCTTTCCCTCCACTCTTCTCTTCTGGATTCCATGCAGACATTTTTATGTCTTTACTCTGGCAACACCACTGCAAAAATTCTTCTTCAAGATCAAACACCCTCCAATATCCCTCTCCCTGATTTGTCTTTCTCTCTTATTCAGAACTCATACTTGTCTGTGTGGTCTTTGACTTATCTAGCTACTTTATTATCAGTCTTTACTTGATGGGACACCAAGAGGAAGATAAACTTAAATAATGTCTGACACTTAGGAAACTTGAGAGGACATATGTTGARAGAAAAAGAAATACATGTATGCATGCATCTTTTGTGTCTAAGCACATGCATGTGTATATAAGACACTCATATATATAAGCTTAGTAGTCATGAACACAAAAACAAGTCCTATGTTGGGTCTTGGTGATCAAGGTACCAATAACAACTTTTTAGTCTTTCAATCTGTCCTTTCTGGCCACAGTTCTCAGGCTTCACTGTGTATTTTATAAAAGTCCAAAAATATATAAGGTTTGATAGAATATTATAAATGATAAAAATCAGTCCTTCTACTTACAGAAGTTGAGAGCAAAAATGTGATTTCTGTAGGTTGGGAGGGTCGAGGAGAAAGCACACATGGGAAGGGTGACTAGTGGGTGCTCATAAGTTAGCTAGAGGCAAGAAGTCCTAGTAAGCTACTGTCACAGGCAATTATGTTATCAGGCATGTTCTATGTCTTCCTAAAGA
>BDUI01016879.1:25525-40465 GCA_002335545.1 Apodemus speciosus
TCATCGTCATCGTCATCACTACTGTAATTCTTTGAGGACATCTGTGAGTCCGGCCCTGTCTAATCAAAAGCCGCTGCAGAACCTCTGCAGGTGGTATAGGTTATGGGTACAAACCGCTAGTTTGGTTCTCTTGATGTCCAAAAATGGAAGGCTCTGGAAGGTACTACCAAAGGCAGTGTCAGGGCAGGTAGACATCAATAGCAGAGAGACGAATCCTGTGAGTGTTTGTCTCTTCCCTGGAACCCTCAGTGCTGCAGGACCCCAGTGTGGGGACCCTCCATTCTGAGAAAGTTAATTCCTGACTCGAATTCCACAGGCTTCTTTCGTTTCTGCACAGACGCCTTTAACCATATGTAGCAGGCTGTCTTAGTTAGGGTTCTATTGCTTTGAAGAGAAACCATGACCACAGCAACTCTTATTAGAAAACAGAACAAAGCAAAACCMAAACCAAAACCAAAACAACAAAAAAACCCRCTTAATTAGCGTTAGGTTAGCTAACAGTTTCAGAAGTTTAGTCCATTATTGTCGTTGTGGGGAGCACAGCGGTACATAGGCAGACGCGGTGCTGGCGAGGTAGCTGAGAGTAATTGGCTTGGACCTCTGAGAGCTCAAAACTTGCCTCCTAGTGATGCGCCTCCTCCAAAAAGCCACGCCCACTCCAACAAGGCCACACCTCCCAACAGCGCCACTTTCTTTCAAATCACCCTACAAGCTCTCTTGGTAAATATTTGTAGAGAGTCAAGGCAGGTTTTCCTCCTCCTKGAATTTGACGGTATGTCTGGGAACTTAAGTTATCCATTTGCAAGAATGTACAAATGAATTCACAACTCGATGAAAATGACTTGAACTGAAAATTAGGAGAGAGTTAGGGAATACGGAGTTTGTTGTGAAGAACATCCTGGGCCTCCTAACTGAGCAAACCCCAAGCCTGATATAGGGTTATGACAGAGGTACCCAAGGCCAAGTTGGAGGAAATCCAAGGGCATAGCATGCACTGCGTTGGGTGCCAGGTGGGCGACTCCTTGTTTATTGTGGGAGAAGCCGCCATCACCATATCTACTACTAAGACTCATCTAACCTGCTGTGAGTCCACCTCACAGGGAGCCAAGCAGGACAGACTGTGTTCAGACAGACAGACAGACAGATGCCATGCCGGGCTTCTCTTTCATGCCCTTCCATGTCCTCTCAGACTTTGCGAAGGCTTTGTACTATTTTTAAAGATAATTTTCATCCTTCCTTCTTTGTTTTTGTTAAAGAGAGGGCTGGVTTCTCAATGTTTAAAACAGGACAGATATTTCCATACTGCTGATACCATATTYGAGTTATCAAGCAAGKAATTCCATGGAGGCTTCCCAGGACTAGAGCTATGCTTGGTTAGGAAGAGCAGCACTAATGTGTGCTATACAGAATGTCAATCTGATACAGCTTATGACAAGCGCTTCTGTTTATTCCTGTTTCTGAGTTGCACCCCTCCTGCCCCCCAGCTCTCATGTGCGAGCACTGGGAGAGCCATGGGCAGCTGAGGGTCTTCTTGAGGGTCACTGGCAGGGTTTTTTCCCCCCATGATTTCTCTTCTCAACAGAGGAGGAACAGAGCCCGAGTGTCTCAGGGCTTTCTCATTGGACTTTCAAGAGACAGAGTTGGGAAAGAACTGCCGTCTCTTTCCTCACACCAAAACAAGCAAACAAACAAAACTTAATACTTGCTTAAAATGGATGGATGTGTCCTTATTGAGGGTCCAGCATGGCGGCTTAGATGAATGTTCTGGAGGCAAGAGTAGGGCTCTGAAACTCTTCCTGAAGAGTTTGTCCTAAGCTGTATCAAATTTATATTTTGTATAGCACAAATTAATGATGTTGTCATTAACTTTCTGAAGAGTTTTTTTGTTTTTTGTTTTTGTTTTTGAAGACAGGGTTTCTCTGTGCAGCCCTGGCTGTCCTGGAAATCACTCTGTAGACCAGGCTGGCCTCGAACTCAGAAATCCACCTGCCTCTGCCTCCCAAATGCTGGAATTAAAGGCATGTGCCACCACTTCCTGGCCTAATGGTGTTGTCATTAACTTTCTGAAGAGTTTCAGATTCTTAAACAATGTTTTTGGTTTTTTTTTAATTCTTTCTCCTTTTTCCCCTTGGAGAGAAAGTGGGAGAGGGAGTTGTGTATGTGTCTTGCTCATGCAGTTCACCTTAGTTTTTGAGTCAGGGCCTCTCTCTGAACCCAAAACACACAGTATATCAGTCAGGGTTCTCCAGAGTCACAGAACGTATGGGYAGTCTCTATATAGTAAGGGAATTTGTCGATGACTTACAGTCTGTAGTCCAATTCCCAACAATGGTCAGCAGCAGCTGTGAATGGAAGTCCAAGGATCTGGCAGTTGCTCAGTCCCACGAGGCAAGCAAAGGAAGAGAGAGAAYGAATCTTCTTCCAGTGTCCTTATGTAGGTCTCTAGCAGAGGGTGTGGCCCAGATTAAAGATGTGTGCCGCCATGATTGGATGTGGGACTTGCTTTGTCCCAGGTGACCTTGAACTCAGAGATCTCCCTGTCTTAATCTTCTGGGATTCGTAGCCACCGTGCCTTAAGATCTCCAAGGCAAGATCCAGGTAGAGTTCATTCCAGAACTAGTCAGGTTGACAACCAGGAATAACCACTATACRCAGATTCACCTGGAGTGCCCGGCCAGGGAGCCCCAGGCCTCCTCCTGCCTCTGCTTCCCCAGTGCTGAGACACAGGTACCCAATCCCTTACCCTGCTTTTTACGTGGGTGCTGGGGCTCAAATGTAAGCCTTCACCTTTGGGAATGAACATGTGGGTTCATTTCCCACAGAGCCATTTCCCCAAACCAAGGAAGCTCTTCTTTCTTCTTGATTAGGGTCTCGCTAGCAGGTCAATCCCACTTCTCATAATTTCCCCTCAGTGCTCTCCTCCATGAGCCAGAGGGTCCTGAGAGAGTTGRATGGCGGAGGAGAGACTGTATGCTGCGTCCTAGCACATGGAATGTGGTCCGCAGCAAGGACAAAAGAAGAAAAATGCAGCGAGCTAAACACCTCGGCACTTTCGAGCAAGGCTCCAGGCTCCCTCAGCCTGGCAGGATCCACCCCGGAGACGTTCCTGGTGACACTGAGAGGGACACATGAGCCACATTCACCAGCAGACTTGGGCACACACAGATCTGATAGCTCGGTGGGAACTTATGAGGGGACAGTGAAGGTTGAGCCCAACCAGCAGATAAATGAGTAAGAGGAAGCTGGTCTGGTTAGCAGGCCCAGGCAGAGGSTGTCTGCCGGCTGTGTAAATGGCTCTTCACGGTGTGTGTGGTCGGCGCCTGAGGTGGCCCAGCTGAAGAAGGAAAGATGTATTTGCCTTATGGCTTTAGGCGTGGCTGCTCGGGTCTGAGACAAGGCCGGGCGTCATGGCCGCGCGTGTGACTACACAGGAGAGCAAAGCTGCTCACATCATGGCCTCCAGAAAGCAGGCACAGGGTTGGTATGGCTGCAAGACACACCCTTGAAAGCATGACTTCCGTGACCCACTTCCTTCAACCAGACCCTGTCCCCTACTGGTTCATTCGGCTATGAATTGATCCATGGATGAATCCAATGATGAGGTTAGCATGCCCATTGTACTGGCTGGTCTTGTGTGTCAACTTGACACAGGCTGGAGTTATCACAGAGCGAGGAGCCTCCCTTGAGGAAATGTCTCCATGAGATCCAGCTGTAAGGCATTTTCTCAATTAGTGATCAAGGGTAGGAGAGCTCACTGTGGGTGGTACCATCCCTGGGTTGGTGGTAATCCTGGGTTCTATAAGAAAGCAAGCTGAGCAAGTCAGGGAAAGCAAGTCAGTAAGGAACATCCCCCCGCCCCCCATGGCCTCTGCATCAGCTCCTGCTTCCTGACCTGCTTGAGTTCCAGTCCTGATTTCCTTTGGTGATGAACAGCAACGTGGAAGTGTAAGCTGAATAAAGCCTTTTCTCTGCAACTTGCTTCTTGGTCATGATGTTTGTGCAGGAATAGAAACCCTGACGAAGACGCCCATTATACAATGCTCTCTCACTAGAGCCACCAACTGGGAGTCTTTTGATGCTGTCACAGGGTTGGGTCCCACTTGGGAACTCAACCTGCCCCTATTGGAGGTGCTGCTTGGCTCCAAGTGGGAATCAACTCCATCGCAGGGACAAGCAGGCTGTCTGGCTGTGACCCACAGGCAGGTGGGCTCTAACCACAGGTACCGGGCTTGGGTCGTTTCTATACAGACAAGAGGTTTTGAATGGAAATTTGAGCGTGAGCTATTTATAGACTCTTTCTGGTGGGTCAGGTGAGTGGAGACTTAATCTGTTAGAATCAGGAGCTGTGGTCTAATCCCACGAGCCATATAATTTCGCATTCCTGTCCTGGGAAAGATTACATGCTCGTGAAATTATCCCGTTTAATCTGTCAGCGGCCTGTGAAGTTCTCATGGAGGCCCCAGTGAGATTTAAATCACACACTTAAAGTCGTACATCAAAGAGAAGTCTAGCTGGATAACACACACCGCTGGTTCAAATGTCTACAGATAACTTCTAAGTCTCACCTCTCCTCTCCTGTGATTTGCTGTTGGACTAGTAGCTRTGAGATAAGTCATGATTTCAGTATGTCTAAGCAAGAGGCCCAGTTCAGTTCTAGGCTGCACAYAGTCCTGCCTTGCCTAAGATACCACTAAGTCTCAATATACGGGCCAGGACTTCAAACTGCTTGTGCCTCAGTTTCCTCATCTACAAAGTGAGTATATGAGCAGTCTTCACCCCTTTCATTTGCTGTAACAGAATGCCCAAGACAGTCATTTATAAAGAAGAGAAAAATATTTTCTATAGCTCAGGAGGCTGGRAGGTCTAACAGGTCCTGATATCTGCTGAGAACTTTCCTGCTGCGTTAATCACACGTGATGTGGTTTAGAAGTGTCTCCCCCCCCCCACACAAGTCTGTGGTCTACAGGCTTGGGTGGGAGCCCACATCTGAATATGGAGGTGACAGAGCCTGAAGAAGGTGGAAGCTTAGAGCAAGAAAGGAGGTCACTGAGGAGGTGTCTAAAGGCAGAGGACTCCAATCTTCTTCCTGTTACCTTTTCAATTTCCTGGCTGTCCTGAGGACCTCCTGTCCCATGCATTGTGACTGTGGTGCGAGGAACTGCTACAGACCCAAAGTGTCAGGGTCCTGTGACCGTAGATGGACACAGTTGATTGAAGCCTGGAGCAGAGACAGACTCTCCCTCGCCCCCAACCCCCACACATAAGATGGTCACCGTAGATATTTTCTCAGAGCAATGGAAAAACTGACACACGTGGTTACAAGGATGGCTGTCTTCTGCCTCTTTAAGTCAATCACACTGTCATGAGACCCCCCCCACCCTCATGATCTCCTGAATTTAGTCTCAATGATGCCCCCCAAGACCCCACCTCTAAATGCCACTAGTACATGAGTTATGTTCCCAACAGATGAACTTATGGGGACACACTCAAACCACAGCAAGAATATTAGTCAGGATTCTCCAGGAGGAGAGGGGCTTTTCTCCTGAGGAGCTGGCTCCAGGGCRGAAATCCTGACATCTGCAGGGTAGATGGACAGACTGAGCACTGAACATAGGGCAGAGTAACAGCCCAGATCTGAAGACCCAGAGCAGAGCTCCCGTGTTCTCCCGGGGCCAAGGGTTCTGGGGAAATGTGGTTCTTTTTCCTTGAGGTTTTCAGTTGGCTGAAGGGGACTCACATGCTGGGTGATGTAGTTTACTATTGACTGCAATAGTCTGAGTATTAACCTTACCCCCAGATTACCCCCATACCTGTGTGTCAACACAAGCTGGAGTGATCACAGAGAAAGGAGCCTCCCTTGAGGAAATGCCTCCATGAGATCCAGCTGTAAGGCATTTTCTCAATTAGTGATCAAGTGGAAAGAGGGCCCATTGTGGGTGGTACCATCCCTGGGCTGGTAGTCCTGGGTTCTAGAAGAAAGCAAGCTGAGCAAACCAGTAAGCAGCACCCCTCCATGGCCTCTGCATCAGGTCCTGCGTCCAAATTCCTGCCTTGTGTGAGTTCCTGTCCTAACTTCCTTTGGTGATGAACAGCAACATGGAAGTGTAAGCTGAATAACCCCCCCCTCCCCCAACTCGCTTCTTGGTCATGAAGTTTTGTGCAGGATCAGAAACCCTGACTAAGGCAGTACCTGTATCTAAATAGTCATTTGACCAAGTACATGAGCACCGTGGCTGAGTCGATTCACCAGGAACCGTGGCTGAAATGATCTACTTTCTGAGGCTTATGAACAGATTAACTAAGCTTTGTGTCCATACAGAGAATTTAGTGAATACGGTCTCACCAAATTTATCCTTGGTGTCAAATCTTCCCAAAGTCAGCAGAGTTCTCTTCTTTTCCCTTCTCCTTGAGCTGTCAGAGTTCACAGGAAAGTTTCCTGTATGGCAATCAGAGCCTGAGTCCTCCTGGTCCTCCTGGTCCTCCGGAGAACCAGTCTGCTGGGCAGTGCTTTCCACTGGGGCCCTCAGAGAAGCCCAGGAGGAGAGATGCTCCAAGGGAGGAAGGCAGCTGAGGACAGATTCCCTGGGGACTCTGTTGTTGTTTATACCTTGGCAGGAAGCAAACATCCTCTTTAATTTCGCTGGCAGGGCATGCACTGCAGAATGCCTGTTGGCGGGATTGCGGTCCCTCTTGTGTCCTGGTCACCCCAGCCTAGAAGGATGGTCCTAGAATGCGCCTTTCTACTCCCCAGCCCTTGTTGCTTGACTCCCTTTTAACTCTAGAGTGGGCTCTATCTCTCGGGGACAGCTGTCCCCTGGCTGGCCTCTCCCTACCTGACCAAGGGAGATACCTTTGAGAGTCAGGCTTCATGGCGGCCTCTGTTTAGAGACAGGGCAATTTTCATTTGGCCTTGGGATTAAAAACAGGGCTAAATGCAAAAGATCAGAGAGGACAATGGAGAAGGAAATCTGGGGGAGGAAGAAGCCGAAAAGGAGGGGTGGGCACGGGGGAGGGGGGTTCAGTGGGGGATGGAGACACCGGGAAAGAATCAACCCAGCTTTCATCTCTGAGTCTGATCTGTTTTGTGAACCCTAATGGGAAAGGTCATGAATTTTAAAACATGTCTCTCCAGCAGACAGCTCCAGTCATAAAAACCAACCCTGTCTAAAGCTCAGCTGCCGCTGGAGGCAGGGCACAAGGAATCCGCAGGCAGGGAGGCAGGGGAGTGCAGGCCCTTGTCAGGAAGTGAGAACAGACCAGCCTGAAGACATCAGGCTGGGCAGGCTCCCAGCTGCACTGGGTAGAGGTCTTCGTGCCTGGCCACCAGCGAGTTTCTGAGCAGGCCTCACAGTGTTGCTTGTTGTTGTCAATGGCAGAAATCACACAGACACCTGCTGCAGCCCCTGCTCCCTGCAGTGACGTCACGGGTTGGGGAAGGCACGGACCACTGGGGACTGACCGTTCTCACCAGGGTCCCGAAGATAGGCCAGCTCAAGAAAGCAAGGGGACACCGCTTCAGGAGCAATTCCCAAAGGGTGAGTCTGCAGGGTCTCTGAGCCCGTTTCCTTATGGACTGACTCTCTGGTGGGGTTTGGGGACTGGACAGCATCTATGAAGGTGACCACAGTATTTTCTGGGATTAAAAAAGCCATGGCGGTCTTTGTCCTGGGAGCAGTGGGGGAACTGCCAGTGTCTCTTTACTCTATGAAAAGTGCCTGCTTTTGTTTTGTTGTACTTGAGACAGGGATTTACCGTGTAGCCCAGAACGGTCATCCTCCTGTCTCAGCCTTCCAAGGCCTGAGGTTACAGGTGTACACTACTGTACTTGACCAAAAACTTTTACACTCACACAAAAACGTCTTAGAGGGTGCACTGCCCAATGTTATTGTTATAGAAAGAAAAGATTGTTTATCGCAGCAAAATATACATGATACAATATTTATAATTTTAACCATTTAAAGTATATATTGTAGAGACTCTACACAACACCCTCATATAGTGTGACACTCACCACCATTCATCCCTAGAAGCCTTTCATTTCGGCACTTGGACTCTGTTAAACAATGGCTTCCSGACCCCCTCCGCAGTTCATCTGACTGCAGCTCTGTTTTCTATGAATATAGGTCAGGACCCACCTGTCAGTCAAATGAGCCTATCACGGGGTCACCTAAGGTCACTGGAAAACACAGATATTTGCCTTATGATTCATATCAGTAGCAAAATTACACTTCTGAAGTAGCAGTGAGGTTAAGGGTCACCCGCAGCATGAGGAGCTATAATAAAGGGTCACAGCATTAGGAAGGTCTCAAGAAACTTCTGGAAACTTCTTGTAGATAGCCTTGTGGCTCTGGAATTGACCAACAGGGAAGCGATAAGGGATTTTTCTTAATGAGGGTACATGGAGTGAAAAGAGGTCCCATCCAAGCAAAAGGTGACAGCCAGGCAAAAGGAAGTTCCAGGGGGGAAAACTTTTGCTTTTTGCCTGGCTGCCTTCCAGTCACGCTTGCAGGTTCATCTACTCTGTCGTATTTTGCTGTCAGGTTCACCTACCCTGTTGTTGCTGCTGTCATTCTTCTTCAGCCTTCAAACCTAGACTGAAGACCAGAGGCTCTCCAGGAATCTTCCAGGCCTTCAGCATCTGCCTTCTAAGGTTCAGATACCTAGCCTCACGGACTGAACAGCTACGGTGTCTCAGGCTCTCCAGTATGAAGACAGCCATTGTTGGACAGCCCAGACCATTTCCTGTGATCCAGTCTAATAAACCCCCTTTTAATGTGTATGGTTCGGTCGGTTCTGTTCTTCAAGTGAGGACACGGATCATACAGAATCAGCCCTTCTGCCATCAGTCTGCTTAACTTCACATAACATCTCCAAGTTTGTTCTTGTCATAATGTGTTTTAAAATGGTGGTAGAAATATAAGGACATGAGGGACTGTTTATCGTTTTAACTCTTGTAAGTGTATGATTCAGTGGCTGCCCATACAACCACAGTGCTGTGACCACCAGCTATGAAACTCTCATTGTCCTTAGTAGAAACTATACACCCACACATGGAAATTCCCCCACTTCTCTCCCCATCCCCAGTAACCTTCAGAATACTCTTTATCTACGAGTCTGACTAWGGTAGATTCTGCAGATGATCTTTTCTCAGTTGGGACTCAGAATAGAACAGAAAGGATTCAGAGAGTGCCCTCAGAGATAGAGACCAGCACACAAGTTACTCCAGTGGAGATGGGGCCTCACGGACTTACAGACCCTGCAAGGGGAAAGCCAGGAGCCATCTGAGTCAGGTGGACCCCGTGTGCCACCATGGAGGACACGTTCTACTGGGGACTGCCCGGGAGGTTTGTCTAGCTGTGGCCAGGTTTGCAGGAGCCGAAAGAGGTCCTCGGAAGACATATTTTGACTCCATCTCCAGAGCATCCCCTGAAAACCCAGCTCTTCACCAAGACTTCGGACAGAAGGGGACAAAACGTTTTCTTATCTTGGGAACAGATAGTTTTTTCAGAGTTTGAAAATCATCTCTTCCACTTCCATGCCCCCTGAAGTCAGTTGCATGTTCAGCTCTTCTGAAAAAAAAAAACAGGGGTGATGATAGCAGTCCCCTCCTGGGTAGAGATGAGCGAAGGGAAAGAGGGTTCAGCGGGTCAGGGTGCTCTGGGACTCAGCTGGCTGGCAGTGTGACATCCCATCGTCATCATCCATTTCACCGCTGCCGCATCGCCAGTCTCTTGTTAGTTTTGCTAGCACGGCTCCTGTCTTCCTGTCCAAATGGCTTTAAGGCACTGTCTTTGGGGTCCACATGCCCCAGGGACAGGTATTCCCATGAGTTTGCTGGTATGAATATCTCTGTGTTCACAGTGAGATTTTGTTGGCTTATTGCTCTGACCACAGATTTCTCCTGGGGCTTGGCAGAAATGCGGAACTGGGAGGTGTGAGCTCGCCTGTGAGGAAGCRTTCTCAAGATGCCACCTGGTTTTATTATTATATATTATATAGCGCTATATGTTATAGTCTGCCTATCAGGAAGCGAAAGCCCTCCTCCCCTGGCTGGCCTAATCCTTCTGACACTGACAAAATTCATGCTCAGAGAGCCACCCAATCAAGTCGCCGAGGAAAGTCACCTCATAGGATTTCAATTAAGCATACACCTTGGAGTTGCACTGTATTCATAGTCATCCTAGGGTGTGTGGGGGCCTTTAAACAGCTTGGATGTGACTGAAAAATTTAAGATCCTTGAGACAGCTGGCCCTGGCAGTGTAGGCCTGTGATGCCAGCTGCTTGGGAGTCTGGATGAAGCAGGGAGATCACGAAAGCATCACTATCCTGGGTAACCTAAGACCCTGTCTTTTTTATTTTTGTTTTGTGTTGTTTCATAGACAGTATCTTCAATATACAGCCCCGGCTGGCATGGAGCCTGGTAAGGAGGCCAGGCTGACCTTGAACTTGTAACAATCAATCTGTTTTGGGCTCTCTAGTGCTGGGATTATAGGTGTGAACATCCACACCCTCCTCTGAATAAGAAGTAAAAAGAGGGCTTGAGCATGAAGTTCGATGGTAGAGTGGTTGTCGGCCTGAGTGCAGTGGCTTGTAAGGCCCCAGGATCCCTTCAGTGTCCCCAACTCCAATCCACCACGTTCCTGTGGGCTGAGCTTCCTAGCACAGGCACAGGTGTAGCTGGTCTGGGAAGCCTTGCAGTGGGGACATGTCCCCTGCCTTAGACACCTGCCCGTGCATACCTAGTTCTGCTGCAGGCGGGAGCAGCTGCCTTTCCRCCTGCCCGGTGAGACCCAGGCAGCGCTCCTCCTGGTCTGAGAGGAGGGAGGATTCTCTTCCCTTAGGGATGCTCAGGACAGCCAGACATTCAGACACAGCTACACAGACCCAGAGCTGTCACCTTTTCAATGTTTTAGAAATAAACTCCCACCCTGGGCCACACCCACTTCCCCGGCCACAGGGTGAAGTCTGTCTTCAAAGCCTCTGGATTCCTCTCCGCCAGCTCTACCCAGGTTAACTGTAGATTTTCATCCTCAGCAGATCTCAAAGCCAAACCCTGTGGTCTCTGTCCCTTGGCTCTCAGGTGGCGCTGCAGCCTCGGTACACAGTCACACAGCCCCCAGGCTCCAGTTAGCAAGGGGCGTTTCGAGGAGGGGAGATGGGCGTCCATCTGCCTGCYTGCGGACCGCAGGTGGGTGGATTAATTAATGATTACAGACGACTTTGAAAGTTGTGGGGCTAATTATTCAGCCAGTTCCCTCCCTCCCTCCCCCACAACTCCCCTTGACAGCCTTTTGTCTCTCTCCCTCATGGGGTGTCCTTTGAAGTGAATGGGAGAGGATGGATAGAGGGTCAGCTAATGGGGCCGGCCACTGCAGATGGCCAGCTCCAGAGAACTGTCCGGATGCTGCGCCCGCTGCAGGAGGCTATTCTCTGTCTAGACCCAGCATGATGAGGCTCTCTTGATCAGAATTGGCTAAGAACCACAGGCAGCCGTTGCTGCCCAGCCCCCCACCGGGACAGAACACATGCTGTTTTTCATAGACTTGGAGGTCACCTGAGGCCCTTAGAGTTCTGGGGTTTGTTCCCAACACGGGTCTGAAGTTATTCACGTACTGATTTTTCTCTCCTCTTTCCCAGATTCTAGCCCTACTGGTAGAGCACTGATAGAGCCTGTAGGTACTGCTTCCATGCCTAAGTCAGACCTCTGCAACCCCCAACCCCAAAATGCTATGAAATCCGATACTTTCTGAGCACCACTTCAGCACTTTTAAAACATTACTAATTTGGCTAGACATACACCTATAAATCCCAGCACTGGGAATGCTGAGGCAGGGAGATCACAAGTTCTAGGCCAGCCTAGACTATACAGGGAGATTCTGTCTTGAGATGGTTGGTTTTGTACTATCAACACCAACAACGAGTTAATTGGAAAGAAAGTAACTCAGCTGAAGAATTGCCTTGATCAGATCAGGGACTATGTGTATGAGAGATTTCCTTAACTGATGGTTGATGTGGGAGGGCACAGCCCACTGTGGGTGTCACCAACCCTAGGCAGGTTGGCCTGGCCTGTATAACTGAGCACAAGCCAGAGAAGAAGCCAGTAATGTGTATTCATTCCTTCACGGCTTCTGCTTTAGTTCCTGCTTAGGTCCTACGCTGACTTTCCTCAGGGATGACTTATCATCTGGAAGTGTAAGATGAGACAAACCCTTTCGTTCTCAGTTTGCTTTTGGTCAGAGTGCTTTATCATAATAACAGACACAAACTAGAGCATGTTTCAAAGATAATAAACTGAATAAGCAAAATTCTAAACACACACACACACACACACACACACACACACACACACAGAGAGAGAGAGAGAGAGAGAGAGAGAGAGAGAGAGAGAGAGAGAGAGAGACACCTACAATTTCCTGCTTCAGGCAACAAAAATTAGGAGATGTACCCCACCCCCGTGGTAGAACACTTATCTAACATCAGCAAGCCCTAGCTAGATTCAATCTCCAGCACTTCGGTAAATGAATGTATATTTCAAATCTCTGAGCATTGAGGATTTCAAGTTTTTAAGTCATATTGCATAAATATCTAAAAGTTTTAAGAATTTTGGAAGGTAGAACATTACTGAACCCAAGTGTTTTGAGTAAGGAATCTTCAACCCATACCATGCTAGAGTGAAGCAATCCCAGGCCTCCACAGCAGTGAGAGAGAGCAGCCTGCCCTGTAGAGCCAAGAAGAGGGTGCTTTTCTTTCTTTACCCATCCATAAACCCTAATTTTGAAATTAAATGTAYTTTTCTCCTATTCTAAGATCTTGAATTGTGGATACTATTTAAGCCAGGAAAAACCCAACAATAAAATAAATGTTCTTAGCAGTAGGATGACACTTCTGCATTCCCTACCTGTCTTCAACACTGGGGTTTTTTTTTGTTTTTGTTTTTGTTTTTTTTGCTTCTGTGTATATACATCAAAAAGAGAGAAGATGAAAACTTCTGGCTTACTTCAGTTCCTGTTGTCCATCGTGTTCGCCGAAAAGCCACTCCACAGAGATGTTTGAGACAGGAACGGACACCGGCTCCACAGCTGTGTCTAGGCCAGTCAGGAGGACAGCGTGAGACTCCATAAATACATCAGAGTGATGTTCTAAGTGATTGTTTTGCGATTTGCCCGGCATCCACGGGCAGACTGGCCCTTTGCCCGTCGTCCTTGCCTCGGGATGTTTTCAGGGCAAAAAACCAGAGTCCGCTTGAAGTCAAAGGCTTTTGTAAAAGTTCTAAGCTCTTTGAAAAAGGGATGTTAGGGATCCCAGAGGCTGAGAGCAGAGGAGGGCGTTGAGAACAGCGGCGGGGAGGAGGGATGCGACCAGGGTATGAGGCTGAGAAGAAGCTTGAGAGTGAGGAAGAGAAGGAAGAAGACAGAGGTGAGGGGATATAAATGGAGAAAGGATAGGTGCCGGAGACCTGGGGATAGTGGCTCCGAGATACCGGAGATCCCAGACTCACCAGAATGTCAAACTGCCGCCCCAGGAGTTTGGGGATGTCCGCCGGGACAGTGCAAACCCTGAGGATCAGGAAGGGCTGAAGATGATTAAAGAGTGGACAGGGCTTCTGTTGCATTTTGCAGTGGAGGAAGTTGGTTACCATGGAATCCTCCAGGCAAGTACCTTTATAGGTAAATATACCTGAGTGTTTATTTGAGTGAGGTGGGGAATTCAGTAGGATCTTAAATGGTTTAGTTAAGCAGGGCTGTCTGTGCCCTGGAGTGATAAATTCTGAGATCCTACTCTTGGACATAACTGTGAGCCAATGAAAGACAAAGAAGGGGTCAGAGCAGTCGGGAACAGTTGGTGTTTTAAGGACAGGCAGAAAGTAAAACTGGCTATCAGGGGCTGGAGGAGGGGCCTCCTCGGAGGAGTACTTAGTGGAGACAGAATTGCTGTTTCAGGAAGTCAAAAGGATTTTGGAGATGGGAGCATGCACACGTGACTCAATGCCCATGGACTATACTTTATTTGTACAGTGTGTGTGTGTGTGTGTGTGTGTGTGTGTGTGTGCGCGCACTTTGTGCCGTGGCACATGGGTTTGGGAATTAGATCTCTTTATCTACCTTGTTGAAGCAGTCTTTCTTGTTTCCGCTAAGACACATACTCTGAGCTAGCTGGCCCGTGGACTTCAGGCAGGTTCTCCGGTCTGTGTCTCCCATCTTATCACAGGGGTGCTGGCATTCAGATGTCTTCCACCATATCTGGTGATGGTTTCCACGCGCCATCTCACCAGCCTGAGAGCGTGGTCTTAGATTGGCCCAGATGTTACTTTTATGTTCATCCCAAATAAATAGTGCCTAGCATGATGCAAAATGGGGTTGGGGAAGGGATTGCTTTTGGCTATCTAGTAGGCATGGGAGAGGAGTCACTGAATATTATTGACATGGAAGAAGGTGACAATATAGTAGACAGGTGAGGGGAGTCACTGACAGGGTGAAGGTGACAATCAGATTGGAGTTTGAGCAAGATCCTCACTGCTGTGTGGAAAATGTCTGAKTCCAGGAGCAGAACCCACCCAGGCTTGAGTTTCAAGGAAGGGCATCTTTTGCCTGTCTCAGAAGCCCCTGTTCATCTCTCCCTGGGGAGCTTTGAGACCCCATGGGCACTGTCATCTGTGGCACGCTTTCTTTTGTATGCATGRTACTTTCATTGTTTTGAGGAGTACTGCTCTTATCCCAAAGTCTCTCATGTCTTTGTGAAGTGCTGGGTTGAAACTCATAGCCTCACATATGTTAGGCCAGTCCTTCATTACAGAGTGACCTCCCCCCCCCATGTATAGACCACCAGTGACTATAGTCTTGGGTTGGGGGGTTGAACATCAGAGGTAGATCTTTACTTCAAGTGTTCTGTTTCCTGCTCTGCTTCTTCCAGTTTCGGTTTTGTTTTTTTTTTTTTTTTTTT
>BDUI01016881.1:6117-19929 GCA_002335545.1 Apodemus speciosus
ATTCCCAAGAAGAAGGAAGGAGAGGGCCCTGGTCCTGGAAAGGCTTGATGCAGCATTGTAGGGGATTGCCAGGACAGAGAAGTGGGAGGGGGTGATTGGGGAACTGCTGAAGGGAAGAGGACTTATGGGACTTAGGGGGAGGGGGAAACCGGGAAAGGGAAAATCATTTGGAATGTAAACAAAGAATATAGAAAATAATAAAAAATAAACAATTGTTCAAGATTCACATGGGAAGCTGGAGACATTGACACACTGAAGTGGTAAAAATATTTTCAAGCCATTCCATTTGATTGCAAGGCTTCATGCATGCTCAAAATATTTTTGGAGTTCAACCTTTTGGAATGAAAATAAATAACTAATAAAAAAGAAAGAAAAGTGCTCTTTGACAGTGAAGTCATCCAGTAATAATCCTGGTTGCTGAATAATTTTGCCTTCTTCTGGCATTATGCCTATGCTACACACATATTTCCTTTTATTTTGAGGATGCTTAGGGCACAGTGACCTCATGTTCCACATTAACTCATCCCTGAACCAGAGTCTATGTGGGTACTTCTATATAAAAATTAATGACAGGGGTAAGAAATACTCTGCCCTTATCCAGAGTAGCTTTCATTGTGAAGAAGGAAGTTTGTGATATGGGAGAGGACAGCTGTGTTATGGGAGACAAAGGATTATTATATTACTTGTTGGTCATGTGCACTTCTGGAACATAAATATCCCCTCTAAGCGAGTTCACAGAGAACTGGAGGATCTTGAATCCAGGTGAGAAAGAAGTGTGTTAGTACAATGTGAGGTATATGTGTATACATATGCAATGCATGTGTGTTTCCATTGATGAAGGCAGGAACCTCAATGAAGGTGTTCCTAGTCTTTAGAAGTCCTCTAAAAAACTCTTTCTCCCTGTCATTCACAATTATTCAGCAGAGCTTTGCTAAACATTTTGTAGGCTGCTATACTGTGGGATGCACTGAAATGAGCTCTGTGTCTTATTTAGTACAGATTAGCACGAGGGCATCATAAATGGCTTTTCTGATGTTGGGCTGAGGCAAGCATGTGATATGATTAGAGGGAGGTATAGCTCGGAGATAAATACCTGGGGATAGCCAAGGTATTACCTAGCACAGCTTTCAGTATGTATATATAAGCAATGATTGGAATTCTCACAGTTACCATACCACAAGAAATTGTTAAAAAAAGAGGCAAGCCTGTCAGGGTGGAGTCATTAAAGGGAAGGGTGACCCCTGGAGGCCAGAACAGCCTACAGCATGATCTGGCTTCAGTTTTAGGATTCATTCCCCAGAAAATAATAATAAAAAAAATGCCTAACCCCTCCCCAAATGCCAGCTAAGCATTTTGGAAATGCATTATTTTATTAGAGCAGCTTATTGAATTAATGTACAGTTAGAACTAAAGGAATAAATGCAGAGCTAGCAGTGGATAGCCTGCCAAGCACCACCTGCTCCCTGGTGCTCCTGAGCCAGAGATTCAACAGCTTTTCCTCTTTCTGAACACAGGGTCCCAGCAGCAGAGCATTCCTCTCATCCCTTCCAATATTGTTCACCCAGAGTGTTGTCTTTGTTTGCTAGAGTAGTACCTTTTCTAGAACTTTATTTATTTGTTTGCTTATTCGATTTACCATTTAAAGAATCAGCCTCTTGCAATTTGTACATATATATGTTAGCCCCACCATCATCAAACCTTTGGGGAGAAATTCAGGTTTGTGGACAGTTTGAAGAAGCAGCAAACTTTGTTTTCTCTGCGTTCTCCACTTTTGCAATGTGTTGTGATAATGCTAGAACATTGGTGTGCAGGATGGCAGGTCTAGAATAAGTCTAAAATGCATATGTCCTTTACAAGGATTATTAGGCTTTCATGATTTCAGAGAGAGTTTTTGCATCTTTAAATACTATTTTGATTCCCACCTGCCTCACATATATACTTTCTGATCAGTTGTAGTTCTCTTTTGTATTGACTTCTACTTTCTTTCTCTTATTTAAATTTTAACTTAAATAATTTGGGAAATAATATAATATGTTTATTGTAGAATTTCTATTGTCAATTTTTTCTTAAACACAAAAATTCAATAAATAATTTTACTTGTTTTTGGTTAGAGTAACTGGGATATAAATGAAATAAATAACACTTACGCCATTAGTCTTTTTAAAAACATAAAACTGTTGTTTTAAGGCAGTGGTTCAGGATATTTGCTTAGGCAATGAATGTTGACATGGTGCTGTTTCTCTTGAGTCAATGAAAATGGCAAACTTTTTACAAGTGATGCTTTACTGATTTGTTAAGATTGAACGAACGAACAGACAAACAAGGAAAAAAAAGCCTCATAGAAGAAATAGCATTCCCAGGGAAAGTGCTGACCTCCTGAGATTTAGCTGCTGAAAGACAAGCTGTTCCAAAACTTAGAGAATTGGGGGTCATTGTGAGAAGCAAAAAAGATAATGAAAGAAAGAAAATGAGTCAAGAAACATTCATAAGTGAGTTCTATTATGAAGATAAGTAATAAATATATTGATTTTAATGAAAAGGAAATGAGTTGTTTTTGTAAAAATATGCAATACAAATAAGACTAAAGAAATCAATTCAGAAAAACTGAGCAAACTATTTGGGGAAAAAAGTGTTAGTATGTATTTAGAGCCAAGAAATGAGTCATTTTATCTTCATATGGCTTTGGTTTCTGCAAGGGCAAAGGTCATAGCTCCTTTGTTTTGTATGAACCGGTCATCCCCTCAGAAGTGTAACATGATAGGGGGAAGGGGCTGGAGTGTAGGCAGCCTTTCCCAGACACCCACAGAGGCAGAGCAGTAATTTCAGCAGCAGGCTKGGGAGTTGGTTCCAGGAAGAGGCTTCCTCTGTCTTTTATAATCTCACAGTCTTACTGTCTAGACCTAGACAATGCTGATATCAATTGATGAGTTAATGTGGGGAAAGTGGTCAGGGCTGTAGGCAACTTCTGAGTGTTGTGGAATTGTCTTACAGAAGAACCCCCAATTAGTTGAATAATACCAATGGTCAGCCCTGAGTCATGTGCATATATGAACTGAACAGGTTGTAGTTATATACATAGAAGCAGTTAAGTAAAAGTAAATTTGAGACATAGGGCTAGCAGGGAAAGGTGCTTCCAACACAACCATGGAGAGTGGTGTGCTTTCCTGATTTAGGCATATAGACAGAAATAGGTTACTACTTTCCTATGCCTATATGTTATCATAGGACAGAAAAAACATTTATAGTTCCTCACACATCTAGGCACTAGACAAAGAATTATGAAGTTTATACATTGTCTTAATACAAATAATACTTTGTAAGTCTAGAAGAATGGATTAAACAACAATAACAAAAAGATAAGAACAATTTTTTTTATTGATGTGGAAAAAAGACATGATTTAATGAAAAGAAATATGAGCTATTAACCTTGCTGGAATCAGCATGTGTTTAATGAGGCTGTAAGAGTGTCACATGTCTAGAACACAGGTTAGGTTGAAGTCCATCAGGCAAATGGCACACTTAATCTCAGCACTGAGGAGGCCAAAGCAGGCATATCTTTGTGAATTCAAGGCCAGCCAGGTCAACATAGAGAAGTCCAAGAAAACCAGAGTTTCATAGTGAGACCATGTGTGTAAACCAGGACAAAATATTGGAGTCCCCTTCTTTTTATGAAATGCGGTGGCTGAAATAAACTGCCTTCATCAGTCATGAATGTAAAACATACCTCTTCCCATCATTKTACTGCATCACCCAGGAGAGGAAGGAATATACCAGCTTGAAAGAAGCTTGTAAATGTACTTGAAAACTGAGCCTGCACAGCTCCTTTGGAGTATGGGTGGCTGATTGTTCCATACTCCATTTGGTGTGCATTCTTCATTCTTCTGAACCCTGGGGTGGCTCTGACTATGCCTTTGAACACTACTAGGCTGGAACCTCCAAATTTTGACTTGGCAATATCATTTAAGCCCTGCTTGGTTCTTGACTTTGCTTCCCATACACAATATATTCACTTTAGGTAAATTAAAATCATCAGTCCTATGATTGAAACCATTCATGCTCATGGTTTGGGTTTGAAGTTTGTACCTTAGATGGAATAAAGTAATTAATAATTTCTCTATATAGTCTCAATGACTGAAACATGAATGCTTTTGCTTGACAAAGTGTTTGTTCAAGTGAGAAAGAGTAGGGGCATGTAAGTATGACTGAAGTAGTTGCAGGTTCAAGGCTGGAGATGGATCAACAAAGAAGATAGTTGATAAAACTTCCCTGGATATATGTTCAGGTAAAATGGGAGAATCTTTCTAAAGTCAGAAACTTCTGCTTCATGACTGTCGGAATTTGGAGATGTGCTTCTCAACAGATATGTGTGTCTACACATCATAAAGACGTTTTCATACTTATAGAGTACTGACAATAAAGATATTAGTCCCCAATGTTATTTTAGGACTGAATGTCAGGCCTTATCTAACTAGTGAGTTTATTCTAGTAAGACTTTGCCTCTACTTCCTGGAGCACAGGAATCAGATGTGAGCCACCATGGTCACCCAGCATTTATTTGGGCTCTGGAAATTTGAATTCCATTCTCACATAAGAAGTGTTTTCTCCACTTGTTATCTCCCCAGCCCATTTTCTTTAATGAAACTTTACAAATAGTCTTGCCTTGGGTACACCTGGGATATTAGACATTTCTATAGGCAGTATGGGAAGATCCTAATTCAGACAGACTTTGACTCTGTCTACATTTCGAACTAGTGGTTCATTATACATCTCTGAAATTTCTTTTCCTATTGTGAGAAATACAACTGTAGCATACCCTGTGGGTTCATCAAGAACATGATTCAGGTTAACAATTATCATCTGGCACTGTGGTACATGCCTAAAATCCTGGGATCAGAAGCTAAGGAAAGTGGATTATCCTCACGGGAGGCAAAGGGAGAGAGGGGACTGGGTGAGAGAGGGGACAGGTACGGAAAAGGGGGCAGGGTCAGGTGTTGGGAGAGATAGGAGAGAGGCCAAAAGGGCCAGGAGAATAAATGGAAACCTACATCTGCTGGTGTGTATGCGTGGGGGAATCTCTCGAAAGTCTCAGAGACGTGGCATGGGTGAGACTCCAAGGAGTCAATGCGGGCAACCTTAGCCAGGATGCCTAACAGTGGGGACAAGAAACCTGAGGAGGCCAACTCCTGTAGGTAGGCAGGACCCCCCAGTGGAGGGTTAAGGGCACAAACCCACCCATGAAACATTTGACCCCAAATTTGTCCTGCCTAAAAGAAAAGCAGGAGCAAAGATGGAGCAAAGACTGAAGGAATGGCCAACTAATAACTAGCCAAACTTGAAACCCGTCCAATGGGCAAGCACCAATCCCTGACATTATTAATGATACTCTTTTATGCTTGTAGTCAGAAGCCAACAAAACTGCCCTCTGAGAGGCTCTACCTAACAACTGACTGAAAGATACCACTGAAACATTGAACAGAGGACAGGACATTTATGGAAAACTTGGGGAAATAATTGAAGACTCTGATGGGTATGAGAACCATGCAGGAAGACCAACAGTCAACTAACCTGGACATATGGGAGCTTTCAGAGACCAAATGAACAACCAATGAACATATTTGGACTGGAAAGATGCTGCCAAGACATGTGTAGCAGAAATACAGCTCAGTTTCCATGTAGGTCTCCCAACAACTGTAGGAGAGTCTCTCCCTAAAACTGTAGCCTAATTTTGGTATCCTTTCCTCGACAGGGCTGCCTTGTCTGGCATCATGGAGAGAGGATGAGCCTAATCTGGCAGAGACTTGCTGTGCCAGGGTGGGGGAAAATCCAGGGGAAACCCAACCCTCTAAGAGGAGAAGGGGAGAGGAGATGAGAGGAGGGAGGAGGGTCTCTGAAAGGGGGAATTGGGAAGGGACCAACGTTTGAGATGCAAATTAATTAAAAGTAATTAAATTTAAAGTTTGCATTGATTGCACAATGAGACCCTGTCTCAGAAACAAAACAAAAAATTATCAATATTCTTGAAATGCCACATGAAATTAAAAATCACTTGATAAACATTAAAACAATGTCTACAGATTCATAACTTTTGCATTACTGAGACCAAGAAGACGTTTCGCTTAGTAGTTTAGAGGCCATAACATAGAGAGTTTGGTGACAGAACCAGCTCAATCAGTGGTGGCACTGACTTACAGCTTGTCTTTATAATTTGCTAGATCATGAGCAGAAAAGGACCCAGAAGCAAGGTTGCCAATAACTTTCAGTGATACTTTATACTCCCCAAATTTGATCACTCCCTAAAACAGTACCACCAGGTGAACAATGTTCCAACAGAGGAGGCTACATAAATTCAGTTTTGCAAGATGATTCCTTTCTTGATGATTTCACTTTAGCATCTTTAATAAACACCTGTTTACAAATTGAAAGATGCTGATATTTCCAAAAGTTTTTCTTCCAGCATTTTCTTATATAGGCTCTGCTATGCTGTTGAATTCAGATTTAGTACATTCAGGTATTTTTACCCCTATAAACGATTAAACAGATGGAGTGGCAAGAATTCAGGCTTTAATGCAAGGCAATAAGTGAATAACCAGAAACATATTCTTATCTTTAACTAAAAGAAAACACACGTGTAAAGGGGCAAAGATCAGCACAAAGATAGGTTCAGTGGTTATCTGATACAGAAAGATATCAGCTGCTTGGATAATGTTCTCTATAATTTAAAGAGTTATTAAAAACAGCCTGAATTTTGAAGTGATAATCACAAACTTTAAATAGTCTACTCTGCCTCAGAGTGTACAGTGCCCTTGCCAGGAAAGGGGAGGCAGTTAGTGTGTGGTGCTTACCTGACACAGACGTCCCTGCATGTGCATATTTCAGAGTCTGAAATGTGGACTAAAGTTCATGGCATTGCTGGTGTGAAAACTTCCAACTGTGTAGATGAAGCTTCTTCCAGGAGAAAAGATGATAATGCACAGCTTAGCCAGCATGGAGAGAAGAGTAAAAATCTGGATGCACACATGCTCAGACTATGTCGATGCCTGCGGTGGGGAGATATTGAGTTTAAAACACTGGTAAAATAGACTAAATGCCAAAAGAAGTAAAATAGTTATATTTTGTGATTTTTTTTACAATCTGTATTTTATAAATATTTGTATGCCATTTCTTATTCCAGCATATAGAAATGTCAAATTTTACTAATTTAAGCTCCATTAGCAAAGCACCAGACTATTTTCCTTTAACTCTCATACAGATAATTTATTTGAATATAAACTTTATGCATATTCACAGTGATTTCCAAATATTTATTTTAATAACTAAGCTTACTAGGTCAAATATGCCACTGCAGGGATATCTGGTAGATTGTCATTTGTCCTACAACAGTCCTACCTCGTATGTGAAGTCAGTGTTGTTTTCACTTCGTGGGGTATATAGTTAGGGGCTTTAGTTCTCCTAATAGTAAACTCTTTCTCATTGGGAAAAATCTGTGAATTTACTCAACTCATTTCTCCCATGTTATATATTCATGTTAAATTATTTTCTTCAAATGTGTCATATTAACACTTTATTCATATAATATGTGCTCTAAAGGTTCTTATTTTGTCTTAAATGAACTATACCACTAACGTTTTATAATTTAACTTAAACAGCACTTTTAATACTTCCTTAGAATTGTTTTGGTGAATAATGTAAGAAAAGCACTATTTTTCTACTGTGATAAAAAAGTATTTTCTTTAAAGTCATCATTTTTGGAAGCTAATCACAAGCTCTGATACTCAGAACATACTTGTAACTTTTATCTGAAATTGCCCTCAATGCCAACAGAAACTTAGAAAGCTGCATAAACACACCATGCTGGGATTCATACATGTGCTTTGATTTTATCAGAAGTGGAAAGAGTCCCCTTGATCACTTGGCTGAGTTTGCTTTCGTTGGCTTTTTGCTCTCTTCAAAAATAGAATCTGACCTCAATTGGCAAAGATGCACCATCTCTAAGAATATTTCAAAGGGTCTGAACCAAAAATATCTGAAAATTTCCAAAAAGGACTTCTAAAAATATTGTGAGCTTTGGGCTAAGGATCTGGTCCCCTAAGTGGCTGTGAACAGCGGCACTTCTCAGACTGCTGTACTCATTCTGCTTTGACTGTTTATAGTTTGTTTTTATTATTTAATAAGTATGAATTTCATATTTTCTCCAATATTAACTTGCTAAGAGACCGATATTATGTATGAAACATATCGTGTTTGATTTCAATACATGGATATAAATTAGGGTGAAAATGAATGAAAAAATGAATTTATATAAAACAATAGTATGCATATACATGCATGTGAATATTTTAACTAGATTAATTCTTGGTGATCTCTCACAGACAAAGAATGAATTTATTGAAATTTTATTTATATATGTGCACATCTGGTTTAGTAAGAAGAATTTAAGACAAATATTACCTTATGATAGTTTTCATTTGTATCTACATTGTAAAAGCATGCATGGGAAAGAAACTCATTTTCAGTAACATGAAAGAGAACATGACAATTTCTCTTAGAAATTCAAGAAAAAATTCTATTCATAAGTGACTAACTAGTTGACTCATGTTATTCCCAGTCTCTCAAAATTGTTTTTCATAAATCTATGTAACATTGAATGAACTCTATCCTCTGAGGCTAAAAGAAGGTTATCCTTCCCTAAGCTACAAAAGTCTTTGCTTAATGCTCAAATAATTAAGACTCAATCAGTTTAACAAGACTCATTGTAGTTGATATTTCTGGTTCTTCTAATAAGGAACTATGATTAGAAGTCAGGGGAGTTGTTTATTCTTCAGGTATAAAAGGAATAAATTCTCTGATTCTTCTGACCTAGAACTTAATTCTAATCTAAAATTTGAAAGAGATCTTTGACTTTGAGCCAATTTCTCCCTGACCAAGAATGTTTCAGGAGCACACGGAAAATTTTCCTTGATTTCCATTTCATTTTCTATTTCCTGCTTTAATCTGCACTTTGATAGGTCTTGTGTGTGTGTGTGTGTGTGTGTGTGTGTGTGTGTGTGTGAGTGTGAGTGTGTGTATCTAAATTCACTCCCTTTCTATTTTCCAACTTTCTTCAAGGACTGTTTACAGCTACAAGACTAATAATGCTGGGCTGTAGAGATAGCTCAGTGGTTAAGCACACTGATTGCTCTTCCAGAGGTCTGGAGTTCATTTCCCAGTAACTGCATCCTGGCTCACAATTATCTGTAATAGGATCTCATGCCCTCTTCTGGTGTGTCTGAAAACAGTGAGATGTACTCACACACATAAAAATATAAGTAAGTTAAAATCTAATAATGCATACACAGTGTATGTGTGCTGGGAAGAGGGAATCTCACATGAAGAATTGTCTCTATAAGACTGGTGCCTATGGGGGCAGCCCTTTATTGCTAATTTATGCAGACGGGCTCAGCCCATTGTGAGCAGTGCTACCCATGTGTAGGCAGGCCTGTGCTATATGATATAGATGGCTGTTTAATCCAGGGAGCCCTTCTCTACATCTTCTTATAACTTGGTCAGTTTTGCCTCAAACTTCCTGCCTTGGCTTCCCTAGAGAGCTAAAATCAGCTCTTCTTTTCTGTTGCTTTTTGTCATAGTGTTTATCATAACAATATTCAGCAATCTAGAACATTGTGCTATAACATACTGAGTTCCAGGAAATATTATTCAGACATAACAGTAGGTCCAAGGTCATTTGAGAAGATAAAAGGACATCTGTAGCCTGCAAATGATATGTCTTTTAGTTCCTACTCTAGAACAAATAGACATTTCCCCCACATAGCTTATTTAATACTGTGTGCTTCTTGTTCCATGGGAAGCATTTAGCTGGAGGAAGGTAGTAAGAGAGTTCATTAAAATTACCAGGACCCACTCTTTTCTCAGGCCTCCTTAAAATCTTGGTGATTCAACTACTCATGGTTCTTAAATTTAATTAGCAGTTAAATTCTACAGCATGTTCCTGAAGGATTAAGTTTTGCATGGTACTATAATGGTGAAGGTTAAATATACAACACATTCTTCAGGTAACATGGATTCAGAGGCCCTTTGGAAGCCATTCCTTCTAAGTAATTAAAAGATTGTTTTGAGGAAGGGCTTCATTTTCCTTATGGACATACATACAATTATCCTGAAAGAAGTCAAACAGATTTATTGTAATTCTGAGTAGCAATCCTTCCCTTCCCAGAAATACCTAGGATTTCTTTACTAGGAATACAAATATTAAACCTATAATGGGGGAGGTAGCCTCTGCTTAAACATTCACAGCAATTTGTTAACTTGTCATCATTTCATCTATAAGTTGACATCTGGAAACATGGACGCTGTACTAGATTTCTTGGCGCTTTGATGGGTAAAGTGAAGGCATCAAAAGGAGCATAGAGAATAGGTATTCTTATATGTACGGGTGATGCAACAAGTTTTTAAGACATACCTGTGAAATTGATCATTGCACAGAAAGAGTAGGTTGTATTTGGATATAAACAAATATGCATCATATGTCTGTGTGGACTATATTCATGTAATAACAATTAGTGAAAAGAAAATGGCCGTACACTGGAAGGAGTCTGGAGTATATGGGAGAATTTGAAGGAAGAAATAGAAGAGAGATCAAATTATATTCTCAAACAAAAAATCCAAGAAGGGGTATAAATGTTGTTTAGCTTTAGATTGATTTAACATGAATGTGGTCTTGAGTTTGATCCCCAGTATGAATCAAATCTACTGTTTGAACTAGTGAACTAGCACAATGATTTAAAGGGCTGGGGGCATATTATATGTATTTTTAAATATAAATTACAAGACACAATAAACTTCAAATACCCATCCATCTATTAATTACCTATATCTAAACTTTACTAAAGTTTTCTCATTCTTGAATAAAGAAGCACAACATAAATGATTTTAACTTTTATGAGAATATTAATGTTGTGTTCCTAGGTAAGTTTTTCCAGATGGCATTCTCAGACTAGGGTATATGTAAAAATCTTATTGATAGACACCTATGAATTGAATTATATCCTCCAAAATTTGTGTACTGAAGCTTGAATTTATATTTTAATAACACTTAGAAGTGAGACTTTTTGGTGGTAAGTAGGTAAGTAAATCTAGTGAAAACAATAGAGGTTATGACATGGATGCCTTTGTGAGTAGAGTGGAAGAAAAGAGAAGCTCTTCTACCTCTCTCCATGTGAGAACATAGCAATAAATCTATAGTCTATAAATAGGACCAAAGCCTTCACAAGGGAGGTAAACAGGCTTGGAGCTCGATCTTGAACTTTGTAGTTCTAGAACTACATGGAAAAAATTGTTTATTGTTTTCTAGATATTTTCTTTATTTACATTTCAAATGTTAACCACTTTCTGGCTACCCCTTGGAAAATACCCTATCCCATCCCCCCTTCCCCCTTCACCAACTCACCTACTCCTGCTTCCTTGTCCTGGTATTCCCCTATACTGGGGCATCAAGCTTCCTTAGAGCCAAGGGCCTCTCTTCCCTTTGATGTCCAAAGAATTCTCAATACTGAATCTACCCACTCGATTTTACTTTGTAATGACAGTGCAGGCTAAGTAATATAAAAAGAGATTGTTAATTGAGGTCTCCAATGGCTACAGAAAGTCCCAGAAATGTAGGATAGCAAACTGGCTGATTGTAAGAGCAGACACTCTTTCTCTTGAGGATTGGGAGGTCTGTATGTTTCTTTTCTTTGTATGAGGAAAGGATAGCTATGATTACTCTCATAGGTTTGGAGTTCTCAGTAATCTTGGACACTTTTCATGAAGCCCCCATCACTTTGCCTCCTTTACCTCATGATGGTCATCTTTTTTGTGTACCTCTTAGTTTGTAGGATTCCATTATATAGGAATACAACTACTTTAACTTAGGGCTTTCTTATAGAATCCCAATAGAATGGGATTCTAACTTAAATACAGCTACAATTAATATTTTGAAATAAGGCATTCTGGTTGAACATGAAATTTGGTGGAATACAATTTTTTCTATTACTGCTCATAACTAAGTTCAAATTTTTGATAAACATAAAATATTTGTAAGAATTATAGTTGTAGGCTTCCTAAGGAATAAAGATGATGTTCAGATTCCTTTTGTGTAGTATCCTTAACTTGTTTTGGTCATGTAGTTTACTTTCTGTTTCTTTATTTTTCATTTGTTCAGAAGAATGTGACATAAACATGAAAAAAGGACAATGTCTCCATTAGGATAATACTTCAGAGATTGCAGAATTGATGATCTCTTTCTTACATGTTTGATGCTTACTTATACATTCATGCACTAAAATAAATAAGCACCTCCCTTTTTATTTCCTAGTTAGTTTATCTTAAAAACAGTC
Source organism: Apodemus speciosus (assembly GCA_002335545.1). NCBI lineage: Eukaryota > Metazoa > Chordata > Mammalia > Rodentia > Muridae > Apodemus > Apodemus speciosus. Next base: position 18,489 of record BDUI01016881.1, read on the forward strand.
AATATTAATCCTAAAGTGTAAGAATATTTCCATAAATATAAAGGCCATTTCAGTTCATCAGAAAGTTGTTATAAATATATGTTTTGTTACATTATTGATGCCTTATCTGGCATCAGTGAGAGGGGAGGGTATTAGTCCAGTTGAGGCTTGATGCGCCAGCACAGGGGGATGCTAGAGTGGTGAAAAAAAGAGGGTGGGTCGATATAGGAGCATCCTCTAAGAGGCAAAGAGGAGGGTGATGGGATGGGGGTTTGGAGAGGGAGACCAGGAAGGCAGACAGCATTTGAAATATAAAAGAGCCTTCTGGTCATCATATTCACCTTGGACCTAAGGCTGTTCCACAGCCCTCTGTAAACAGGTCCTGCCTGGAGAAAACTGGTATCCCAGGAGTGCTGAGACAGGCTTACAGGCTGACAAGAGGGAAAAGCTCCAGCAAAAGACAGAAAGATCAACTAATACCAGAGATAAGCAGAGGTCAAAAGGCAAGTTCAAGAATCTTCCCATCAGAAACCAAAGTTACTAGGCATCATTAGAACCCAGTTTTCCCACCACAGCAAGTGCTGGATACCCCCAACACATTGGAAAGCATGATTTAGATTTAAAATCACATCTCATGATGCTGATAGAGGAATTTAAAAAGGACATAAATAACTCCCTTAAAGAAATACAGGAGAACAAAGGTAAACAGGTAGAAAATCCTTCAAGAATAATAATAAAAAACCTTTAAAGAATTATAGGAAAAAAAAACACAACTAAACAGGTGAAGGAATTGAATAAGACCAACAAAGATCTGAAAATGGAAGTTGAAACATAAAGAAACCACAAAGGGAGACAATCCTGGAGATAGAAAAACTAGGAAAGAGATCAAGGGTCATAGATGCAAGCATCACCAACAGAATACAAGAGATAGAAGAAAGACTATCAGGAGCAGAAGACAACATAGAAAACATTGACACAACAGTCAAAGAAAATGCAAAATGCAAAAAGGTCCTAAAACAAAACATTCAGCAAATCCAGGACACAATGAAAAGACCAAACATAAGAATAATATGTATAGAAGAGGGAATATATTCCATGAGAAAAACAAATTTACACCTATATTTTACCACAAACCCAACCCCTCAAAGAATAACAAATGGAAGACTACAACACAAGGAGGGAAACTTTACCCTAGAAAAAGCAAGAAAATAGGAATACTACCCAACTCGTTCTATGAAGCCACAATTATGCTAATACCAAAACCACACAAAGATCCAACCAAGAAAGACAACTTCAGACCAGTTTCCCATATGAACATTGATGCAAAAATACTCAATAAAATTCTTGCCAACCATATCCAAGAACTCATCACCATGTTCAAGTAGGCTTCATCCCAGGGATGCAGGGATGGTTCAGTATAAGGCAATGAATCAGTGCAATCTACTACATAAAAAAAAAAAAA
>BDUI01016881.1:20472-31094 GCA_002335545.1 Apodemus speciosus
GGCTGAGAAAGAAATTAGAGAAATGACACCTTTCACAATAGCCACAAACAATATAAAGTATCTTGGTGTGACTCTAACCAAACAAGTGAAAGATCTATATGACAAGAACTTCAGGTCTCTGAAGAAGGAAATTGAAGGAGACCTCAGAAAATGGAAAAATCTTCCATGCTCATGGATTGGCAGGATTGCAAGCTGGTATAACCACTCTGGAAATCAGTCTGGTGATTCGTCAGAAAACTTCCGGCATGACACTTCCAGGGGACCCTGTTACATCACTCCTGGACATATACTCAGAGGATTCCCTGACGTACAATAAGGACACATGCTCCACTATTTTTATAGCAGCCTTATTTATAATAGCCAGAAGCTGGAAAGAACCCTGATGTCCCTCAATGGAGGAATAGATAGAGAAAATGTGGTATAGTTACACAATGGAATGCTATGCAGCAATTAAAAACAATGAATTCATGAAAACTTTAGGCAAATGTTTGGAACTGGAAACTATCATCCTAAGTGAGGTAACCCAATAACAAAAAATACACATGGAATGTAGTCACTGATAAGTGAATATTTATTAGTCCAGAAGCTCTGAATACTCACTACATAATTAACATATCAAATGATTCCCAAGGAGAAGGAAGGAGAAGGCCCTGGTTCTGGAAAGGCTTGATCCAGCATTGTAGGGGAGTATCAGTACAGAGAAATGGGAGGGGGTGATTGGGGAATGGTTGGAGGGAAGAAGCCTTTGGGACTTATGGGTAGGGGGACCCAGGAAAGGGGAACACATTTGGAATGTAAACAAAGAATATAGAAAATAAAATAAAAAATAAAAAAGCTAGAAAATAATTTTTTTCACAAGTCAAAAGAAGGTAGACACATAAATATAATTCTAACTGTAACAACAAAAATAACAGGAAGCAACAAATACTTTTCCATAACATCTATTAATATCAATAGACTCAATTCCTTCAATAAAAAGACATACACAACAGACTGGATACRTAAACAGTACCCAACATTTTGCTGCATACAGAAAACTCACATCAGTTACTAAGATAGACACTACCTCAGAATAAAAGGCTGGAAAACAATTTTCTAAGCAAATGGTATCAAGAAACAAACTGGAGTAGCTATTTTAAAATCAGCTTTCAACCTAAAGTTATCAAAAAAGATACAGAAGGACATATTATACTCATCAAAGGAAAAATCTCCACATCTACCAAGAAGAACTCTCAAAAAAAGATCTCTCACTTCTATATGTTCACATATATGTTCATATCTATGCTCCAAATGAAGAAACCCACATCCATAAAAGAAACTTTACTATAGCTCAAAGCACACATTGCACTTTGCATAATAGTACTAGACTTCAACACCCCACATTTATTAATGGACAGATCATGGAAACAGAAACTAAATAGACACACCATGAAATTAAGAGAAGACATGAATGAAATTGATTTACAGATATTTATAGAACATTGTTTTATCCTAAAACAAAAGAATATACCTTCTTCTCAGCACCTCACGGTATCTTCTCCAAAATTGACCATATAATTGGTCATAAAACAGGTCTCAACAGAAACAATAAAATTGAAATAAACCCATGCTTCCTCTCAGATCACCACAGATTAAAACAAGGCTGGCCTTCTTCAAGAACAACAAAAACAATAGAAAGCCCGCATACATGTGAAAGCTGAACCATAATCTACTCAATGATAACTTGGTCAAGGAAGAAACAAAGAAAGAAATCAAAGACTTTTTAGAATTTAATGAAAATGAAAATACAACATACCCAAACTTGTGGAATACAAGGAAAGAAGTGCTAAGAGGAAAACCCATAGCTCTGAGTGCCTCCAAAAAAACCTGGAATGTACAGATACTAGCAGCTTGATAGTACATCTGAAATACACCCAAGAAAAGTAGATAGCAGGAAATAATCAAATTCAGGGCTGAAATTAACCAAGCAGAAACAAAAATAACTATACAAAGAATCAACAAAACCAGAAGCTGGTTCTTTGAGGAAATCAACAAGATAGATAAACCCTTACCCAGAGGTCACAGAGATAGTATCCAAATAAACAAAATCAGAAATTAAAAGGCAGACATAACAACAGAAACTAAGGAAATCCAAAAAAAAAACATTAGATACTACTGCAAAATTCTATACTCATAATAAAACTGGAAAATATGGATGAAATAGACAATTTTCTAGATGGATACCAGGAACCAAAGTTTAATCAGGATCAGATAAATCATATGAACAGTTCCATAACCCTTTAAGAAATAGAAGTAGTCATTAATAGTCTCCCAACCAAAAAATGCCCAGGGCCAGATCTGTTTAGAGCAGAGATCTATCAGACCTTCAAAGAAGACTGAATGCCAACACTCTTCAAACTATTCCACAAAATAGAAACAAAAGGAACACTACCAAATTCATTCTATAAATCCATAATTACTCTTATACCTAAACCACACAAAGACCCAACAAAGAAACTCAAAAGTTGGAGAGATCTCCCATGCTCCTGGATTGACAGGATTAATATAGTAAAAATGGCCATCTTTCCAAAAGCAATCTACAGATTTAATGCAATCCTCATCAAAATTCCAACTCAATTCTTCACAGAGTTAGAAAAAGCAATTTGCAAATTTATCTGGAATAACAAAAAACCCAGGATATTGAAAACTATTTTCAACAATAAAAGAACTTCTGGCAGAATCAACATACCCAACCTCAAGCTGCACTAACAGAGCAATTGCGATAAATATTGCATGGTATTGGTACATTGACAGGCAGGTAGATTCAATGGAATGGAATTGGAGACCTAGAAATGAACACACACCTATGGTCACTTGACCTTTGACATAGGAGCTAAAACCTTCCAGTGGAAAAACAGACAGCATTTTCAACAAATGGTGCTGGTTCAACTGGATGTTAACATACGGAAAAAGGCAAATTGATCCATTCTCATCTCCTTGTACAATGCTCAAGCCCAAGTCAATCAAGGACCTCCACATAAAAGCAGATACACTGAAACTAATAGAAAAGAAAGTGTGGAAGAGCCTCCAGCACATGGGCACAGGGGAAATTTTTCTGAAAAGAGCACCAATTGCTTAAGCTCTAAGATCAAGAATTGACAAATGGGACCTCATAAAATTGCAAAGCCTTTGGACAAAAATGCAACAAGCAGATTGGGAAAAGGTCTTTCCCAATCCTATATCTAATAGAAGGCTAATATCCAATATATGCAAAGAATTCAAGAAATTAGACTCCACAGAACCAAATAACCCTATTAAAAATGGGGTACAGAGTTAAAGAATTCTCAACTGAGGAATATTGAATGGTGGAGAATCACTGAAAGAAATGTTAAATATCCTTAGTCATCAGGGAAATGCAAATCAAAACAAACCTAAGATTCAAATTCACACCAGTCAGAATGGCTAAGATCTAAAACTCAGGAGACAGAAGAAGCTGGGGAGGATATGGAGAAAGAGAAACACTTCTCCATTGCTGGTAGGATTGCAAGCTGGTGCAACTAGTCTGGAAATCAGTTTGGCAGTTCCTCAGAAAATTAGACATAGCGCTATACGTGGACCCAGCTATACCACTCTTGGGCATATACCCAGAAGATGCTCCAACAGGTAATATGGACACATGTTAGACTATGCTCATAGCAGCCTTATTTATAATAGCTAGAAGCTAGAAAGAACCCAGATGTCCATCAACAGAGGAACCGCTTCAGAAAATGTGGTACATTTACACAATGGAGTACTACTCAGCTGTTAAAAACAATGAACTTATGAACTTCCTAGGCAAAGGATGGAACTAGAAAAGATCATCCTGAGTGAGGTAACCCAATCACAAAAGAACACACATCGTATGCACTCACCAATAAGTGGATATTAGCCCAGAAGCTTGGAATACCCATGATATAATTCACAGACCAAAAGAAGCTCAAGAAGAAGGAAGATCACTTTGGTCTTTATTAGAAGGGGGAACAAAACCCATGGGAGGAGATACAGAGACAAAGTGCAGAACAGAGACTGAAGGAAAGACCATCCAGTGATGGCCCCACCTGGGGTTCCATCCCACAAAGAGTTACCAAACCCAGACACTATTGTGGATGTCAAAAAGTGCTTGCTGACAGGAACCTAATATAGGTGTCTCCTGAGAGGCTCTGCCAGTACCTGACAAATACAGAGGTGGATGCTCACAACCAACCATTGGACTGAGCACAGAGTCTCCAATGGAGGAGCTACAGAAAGGACTCAAGGAACTGAAGAGGTTTGCAGTCTCATAGGAGGAACAATATGAACCAAGCAGTGCCCCAGAGCTCCCAGGGACTAAACCACTAACCAAAAAGTACACACGAAGGGACCCATGGCTCCAGCTGCATATGCAGCCTTGTTGGACATCAGTGTGAGCAGAGTCCCTTCGTCCTGGGAAGGCTTGATGCCCCAGTGTAGGGAAATGCCAGGACAGGGAAGCAGGGGTGGATAGGTTTGTGAGCAGGTAGAGGGAGAATGGAATGGGGGGGGGGTTAGGAGGGCAAATGAAGAAAGGGGATAATATTTGAAATGTAAATTATGAAAATTTCTAACAAAATAAAGAACAACAAAAAGGAAATTTTAAAAAATAAAATAACCAAAAAATAGAAAGAAAAAGAAAAAAAGAAATGCTCTCCAATATGAAAACATAATTAAGACATATAAAATTTAAATAGCAATGCCTTGTCCTCAACATGTATACAATGTGCTCTCCAATATTGTAGCATGAATATTCATTCTTTTAAAGTATATTTGAGAAATTTCCCCAAATAAGCAACATCATAAGCAACTAAATGATGTCCAACTGGGTGGAGGCCTCCAAAATAACTTAGATTACTGAATCAACTCTCAGGGCTCTCAGGGACTGAAATGTTGAGCACTGGCCCTACATGGGTCTTCACCAGTTCATTTGCATAAATATTAAGGCTGTTAGCTTTGTGTTTTCATGGAACTCTTAAGAGTGGAAGCAGCTGTGTCTCTGAGTTTTTGCCTGCTCTTGGGATTTTTTCCTCCTGTTGGTTTGCCTTGTCCAGCCTTGGTATGAGGACTTTTACCTTGTCTTATTGTATCTTGTTTGTACCATTGGGATGTCTTCTCTTGGAGACCTGCTCTTTTCTGAAGAAGAAATGAAGGGAGAATGGATCTGGGGAAAAGGGAGGTATGTGGAAGGGAGCTGGGAAAAGCAAAGACAGGGGAAACCGTGGTCAGAATGTATTATATGAGAAAAGAACCTATTCTCAAAAAAGGGGGTGTCAGTGAATTTAAAACAATGAAAGCAAACACTGAATTCTTTCCTTGTAGAAAAATTACATTAGAAATTAGTGAAATGTTACAATATTTCCCAATATTTTGGATTGTAGGAAGGCTTTATGACAACTCTAAAAATGGTAATTAACATCTTATTAGATACTATGAATTCTAGAGAAGTAAAGTAAAATATTTACTAGAGTCAAGAAAATTAGACTCAAGAATAAATTAATTTTTTTAAAAATGTATTTTATACAGGACTCTTAATTTAAATTTATATTATATACGGATATTGACCTGCAGTTGTGCAGATCAAGAGTCAAGAGAGCTATATTGAGCAATATCACATTCCTTCTAGACTACCTGTTTTTATTTACATTATTATCTTATATTGGTTATCATGGTTCTATTTTAAAATCCTCCACCATGTCTTCTTGACACAGGCCAGACATTGCTAGTGTTCCTGACTGTGGAAAATAAGGAATTCCCCAAATATGTTGATGCCATTATTTGTTGGCTATTTTACTCAGCTCCCATGTAATTGAAGTCATTTGGAAGGGAGAAAAAGCTCAGGTTCTATCAATATCTGATTAGCAGGAGTGTTCTAGGTGGCTGGCTACTGAACAACCCAGCCCCTTTGCTGTGGTGTTGCTATTGTTGATATGCAAGCAGGAGCAGGGGTGCCATTTCTAGTTGAAAACTTTTTGGGAAAAAAACAAGTCTTCTACTGCAGACATGGTGTTTCAAGAATCAGACAAAATATACTTCATGGAAAATCTATTTTGAGCTCGACATTCATTTGAAAAGCTAAAACTAGCATCCGGATAAAAAAAGGAAGGGATGAAACATCAAACTCAAAATATCTTCCTATATTGTGACATTTTAGCAAATGTAAATGAAACCACCTTTAAGGCTGTCACAAGTAAAGAGATCCAACTGGGGTCCTGATGACTGAAGAGATGTTAAAGAATCTCTCATCAGCAGACCACAAAGAATACAGCAAAAGCTATCAGTAATATGCAGATGTTATCAGGATATGACTTCAGCACAGCCCCGAATCCCAATAGAGACAAAACTGCAGATGTTTAACTTATTACAGGAACCAACTGCAAATTCTGTTTTGATTCTCCCCCTTTATAAGGTTGGATTCTTTTTTTAAAGACACATGAATTGCACTTTGAAGAACTTCCTCTAGCCTCAGTCACTTTAAACATTTAAATGCTTGCTACTAGATACAGGGTTTTCTGGATAATGTGACATGTAATTTAGTACAAGGTGTGGGCAGTGTGGTAACTAGCAGAGGAAGGACGTGTTGAAGCATCCTTGCAGGTGGTAGCAGGAGATTTATTATTGTGTAGTAATGGAACTCAATATGTGAGATAAAGACCCAAGCAATAATGTAACAACAAACCTACTTAAAATCTGCTTCACTTTTGGCAAAAACCAAGAATCCGAAGATACTGAAATTTGTTCATCAAATTTGAACATATTTGGAGATGCAAATAGAGCAGTTTTCCCATGACATCTGTTTATTTTTAAGTTACAGAATAAATTTTTAATAAATTATTCATGTTTTCAGATGGAGGTGTCTGAATGGTCCTCGATTCTTTGATCCTTTCGTGTTTTATATCTTTAAGAGCAGCCAATTATAAAATCATAAAGAGGTGAACTATGTCATTTTTTCATGGTAATTGGTTTAAATATACTGTTTTCAATAAAATTTTGTGTTTTAGGAAATATCTCAATGCATAGTTTTCTACAGATGTGGCTTGTTCTTGTCTCTGGGTGGATGCCAGCAGCTGGTGTTGCAGGTCAAGCTGGCATTTTCTTCTGTTCCATACAGACTTCCACCACCCTCTGTCTCCTTTGGTACCCACAGTTGGCATTTTTTTTTTATGTTCTGTAAGGGAGGCAGAAGGACCTGCCACTTCAAGAGCTTTATGTCCACAAATCAATATTACTTAGATTCCATAGGATGAAAAATCAGAACAAAAGTAGAGACGTTAAAAAAATGCAAGTGTTTTGAAGATTGCCGTAATAGAATGATCGCATCAAGATGAAAAAGATAAATCACATTTTTCATTTGTATTTGACCTTTATTCCATACAGAATATATAATTTACACCTGAAATAATAAATATCATCATGTGTACCAAAGAATTGCAATCAACCTTCTGTGTGGCTATGAGTGAGCATGATATTGAAAAAAAAAGAAAAAAGAAAAGTCATGCCATACTAAGAAGAAAACTGGCTCAACAGGTATTCTCAAAATATGGTCTCTCAAGATCTACCAAGAACAAGCCTAGAACATTCACTAACACCTATTGTACTTTCCGAAGTAAAAACACAGTTGACATACAGAATTTTAACTATATTATACAATTATTACATATCTTATTCTATGATAATAACCAATATAAATTCAATTTAATGGCTTTAAAACAAATCATATACCAAATGCTTATTGGCTGTATAGCAAATTGAACTATTGCAATTTACTTATATCAAATGTAGCCAAAAGTGAACATAGCTCATCTTTAAAAGTTGGCTCCTAAGATATGCAGTGTGTTTACTTTCCTCTGTCTAGCCTTAGCACCTAGATCAATTCTTGACACATTGACATTGCTCAGTAATGTTGCACCTCAAACCCAGGCAAGAGCAAAGAACCTGTACTAGATAGTAGACACAGAAAAAGATGAAATATTTGAGTAATCTAATATTCTTTTCCTTAAGGGATATGCAATCTTTAAAAAAAATTATGTATTTTCATGCCAGTGTGGACAGCTACAGAGTGAATGGAAACAGTCTTTGGTATAAGATATTTCCAAGTTTTGCCAAGATGTGACCAGCTGAAAAACTCAAAATAACTTGAAGAGATGCTATCTGCCACAAGGATTATCATAATACATGTAGGATCAAAGAAAATTCCATATTTTACCCTGGTGATTAGCTGTAATTAAATAAAGTAAGTCTTTTTAAACTTCATTAGCAGCAAGGCGTTTGCTACAGCAGAGTGGGCACAAATCATCCATTCTTAATTAAAAGATAATCCACAGGATGGCCATAATCTTCTTCTAAAAATACACCATTTCCCCCTGAAAGATTTTCTCGTCAAATAAAGATAAATAACAGTTCCTATGAGTTTAAGGCGTAAAGGAAGGAATACTCCTCCATTTGCTTGAGCAAATTCTGAATGTGGCTGAGAGCAACACTTTGGCATGCTATTATCTAAAATGGTAGAATACCTCACTTCAGCAAAGTCTGACATAAATCTTTGAAAACAAAGACATTGCATATGTATGAGCTGAAATAGATATGACACTGTTGGCACATTAATATTCCTGTCACTAGGGGTTTTCAAACTTTTAAGGAAAAGATGGGAATGGATTCAGACTGTAGCTGGTAAAATAGACTAACAGATAGTAGGGCAATTAGACATCACTGACCATAACCGGAAAAGTGCAAAAGCAAAAGGTTCTTCTGCATTTTGCCTTTGCTAAAACATGACTATAGTCTTATCTCCTGGGAATGCAAAGAATAATTAGTTTGGCTTAGAGTTGTCACTGCTATTCTAAGTATATTAATAGAATTATTCCATTGACACCAATCTTGATAAGTAGAAAAGAGGACTGTTTTATTTTTTCTTGTGTAGCCTCTGTGATGGTTTATAGGTAACAGATGTTTCCACTCATTTCACATCAAACCTCATTAAAAGTAACTGTGGGACCTAACTAAAGAGTTCTCCATATAGCCAAATCTGTGCAGAAAATAATTGTTATTACATGTCCTACAATTATTTCTTTTTCTGATTTTTGCTAGCTTATATAAGTTTTCCTGTTTATATTTTACATAACTTTTCTAGAAGTAACTGAACACACAAACACAAACACACACACACACATGCACACACACAATATTTCACTTACTCCACATTTGTTCAGACTTGCTCTATATTGTAAAGTACCTATTTATAAATAACACCCATCTTTCAATAAATTTCGATAAAAAAGCAGTGTTTGCAAAAGCCTTATAAATAATCAAATTCTGTAACACCAGCACTTGCCAAGAAATATGACATCACCATTGAATTTGATTATATTCTATAAGAGTGGACCTCTGTTGAAATAGTAGAACTTTTATTTGGTAAAGAAAAATTGTGCTTTGATCCTGTGAGTACCCATGAGTAGTTTGCTATTCATCATTTCATCCAGTTATATCTTAAAGAATAAAATGTCTATAATATTAAGGTATTGTTATAAATTCAAATGGAAGCAAGGTCATTTAGACATTTAAAATGCTTTCTTGTATGTTAACTTATAGCTGAAAATCATGAATAGCAGCCCTTTCTTCTCCTGGCATGTTTGAGATAGTTTGCATGTTTTGGAAATGGCTTAAATGTATTTCCACCCACCCAAGACAGAATGATTCAAAAAGGGGAGGAAAAAATGTTCATTTTCTTTTGTTGTTCATTTTTTGTTGTCTCATACAGTACTTGGGAATACAATGGAATATTGTTTAAAGGAAAATAAAATAATCCAATCATGTTAATGTGAATTAAAATTTCATTAGAAGGTAATTGTGATGTAAACAACCTACTTATTATAGGATCCATACTGTGGCATGCTGTAAGTTCTGATACTTCTATGTGATAACCAAGTAAAGAACAAGGAAGAACACTCCTCAGGTTATGTCTCTAACTATTAGATACAATTCAAAACAGATGCAATGTTTTCCCAAATACATTCATACAGAGAAATATTCGATTGATAATACTCCTTGGGACAACATCATTCATTCTATCAGTCCAGGTAGGCTGAATTTAATGGGATAATATATTTCCTTGTAATGAAGAAGTAGCTCAAAAGAAATAGTATTCCACAGAGGAAATCAGTGGGTTCATTTTTATTGTGCATGAGCACCTATTTATGATTTAGACTTTTGCAAACACTGATTTTTTTTATTCATCTAGGTATTTAAAATGTGTGGCTTCAACCACAAAGTACACTACTCTTGGCATATTTGTTTTATTATGTTATTGAGTTCTTTTACCTCTACCGCCCTTCCAACACTTATTCCACTCTAATCCCTCCCAACTGCCCCCCCCACACACACACACTAGGTCCTGCTGACTAGAAACATCATGTTTCTTGGGGCAAGTCCGGTCTCTGTCATCAGGATATCTGCAACTTCTTCTTTTCAAGCCTCAACAAAAGCAACCATAAGCAGCTTCCTTCTTCTTCTTCTTCTTCTTCTTCTTCTTCTTCTTCTTCTTCTTCTTCTTCTTCTTCTTCTTCTTCTTCTTCTTCTTCTTCTTCTTTCTTCTTCTT
>BDUI01016885.1:7064-20835 GCA_002335545.1 Apodemus speciosus
CCTGCCACTGCTGTGGGATTGCAAGTACCACCTTGCCCTTTATATGTGGGCTCCAAGGATCCTACTTCAGTCCCCAGGCTTGAAAAATAAGCCCTTTCCTAACTGGGCTGCCTCCCCAGCCCCACGATGCGACCGTTCGTGCTTCATGTGATAGGCATCAGACCAGCTGCTTCAGGAGATGTAAAGAGGAAAGAGAAGTCACTCCCACCCTCTTTGAGTTCCGGGTATGTCAGGTAACATCAGCCACAGATACCCTGAGACCCCAGGCCTCTTTAGAACCCAAAAATATGAGGGGGGAGGAGACCTAGGTGGAGAGCTTTGTGCCAAGGCTACAGAGTATAGAGTGAGTACTGGATCTGGGCGCTCTAGCTGAATGTCGCCTAGAGGCAAACAGCAAGATTGCTAAGCAACAGCCCTCATGGCCTGAGCCCTCCGTAAGCCAGCTCTGAGTGGTTGGTCATGAAGGACATTAATGACTATACTTCTTCTGTGGAGTCTCTAGAGTAGGTCTGCCTTTTATTCAATTTGATTGTCACAAAGGAAAGGAAACTGCAGTGCCCTCCAAGGGGCAATCTAGCCCTTAGGAATGGACTAGCTCTTCCAAATTCATAAGTAAGCCCCATCTCTTGGGCTTTGGTGGGAAAGATGGTTACTTTGCTCACGCATTGGGATTTCCGGCTTTGTGTGTGGCTTCTACCAGGAAGACAAGCCTGGGACTGCGTAGATCTTCTTACACTGTTCTTAAACCACACAGGAAATCTGTGGGAGCAGGCAGCTGCCAGAGGCCTGGAGGCACTGCTGGCCTCCTTCAGGGCACATTCTCCGTATTCCAATCCCTGGGCCTTCCAATCCTCAAGGAGCCAGGGGAGCTTCTCTGTGGGGTAAATGAATGGTTGCTTGCACCCTTATAAAGCATGTGTCTTGAAAAGCATATCTCCCTGTCACCAGGGGGCTGACATATGGCTGCTGTCAATGTATTGCGAATGCAAAGTCTCAAAGTCAAACAAGGTGGTTTGGACACCCGAGTGACCCGAGTGCGTACATGAAAAGACACCCAAAATTCAGAACACGTCCTTTATGCCGTGTTCGGTGACCCGGAAGTGCCTGCGGTCATGTTTGGAGGGGTATAGGTGAGACTTTGACCCTAATGCTGGGTCCCAGACACAGACCAGCAGGTGGCCCTTCATCCACAGTGGCAATCTCCCAATCTCCTGCGGCTCTCTGCTGGCTCTTGTGTTCGGTGGCATTGTTTTCCTCCTGTGCTTTCTCACATGCTCTATGTGTTAGGCCCATTGCTAAGCCGCAGTAATGACTCAGGCAGCAGCGCTGTCCTCAGTGAGTGACAGAGCCAGATAGCACATCCCATTGTCAGCCTCTGCCAAGGTGGGGGACCACCAGAAGGTGCAAAGAACCACGTGAGAAGGGGGAGGGGAGAGGTGTGACCAGACACTGAGCCCTTAGCCAAGTTGGGCAGCAAGCTGGTTCTGAGGAAGCTCTACACTTGCTGTGACCTCTGCCACCCACCTGTTACAAGCAGGACCGTAGGGCCCCGGTACAGTTTCTCCAGCAAGGTCCACCACTGCCTAAACATCTGTTCCAGGAGCCTTTCGTGTTCTTTTTCTTTCTTTTAAGACTGTCTCTTGATGGCTCAGCTCAGGTTATAGATGCGGGTGAGGAAAACCAGGCCCATAGATGTCAAATTTAAAGAGGAGTTATGTAAGAACAAGATAAAACTGCCTTAAAAGTCAAGTGCTAGGAATCTCGCCTCTGCCTAGACGTGCCTATGGGCTGTAGKATCTGAGGTGATAAACTAGCTTCTTCATCTGTGCAGATGTCTACCTTTAAGATCACGAAGAGGGACATGGTCGTGCATCGAAAAAACTCAACTGTGTTCCTGGGGCAGGCCACTTTATTCACATGAGCTATTGTCATATTTCTCTCCCCAGTCTGGCGGTGGCAGAGGTTGTCATGTCTCTGGTGACACCTGAGGTCCACCTTGGAGGAATGTGTCTGACCGCTGGGCAGTGAGAGTGAACTTTATAAGGAGGATGGAGATGGTATGAGCAGAGGACAGCGATAAGGAAGCCAGGGTGAAGGGCTCTGCAAGCCACCAAGCTGTACTGATGGAGCCCTGGGACTGACGTGAGACAGGAAAGGTGCAGAGAGAATGATGTCCCCGGCCCCAGGCAGGGGAAGTGGCCCATGAGATGACAGATGAGGATGCTGGCCTGAAGGGAGGATGAGGACGACACTGAGGTGTGAAAAAGGAAGCCAACCCTATGGGGCTCAGGGGGGCCAGCACTGTGGGGTGTGGGCACACCCTGCCCATAGGCTGAGCTGGAAACACCAGCAGGGATGGCACCCAGCCCTGTATGAGTCTGAGATTTCTCAGGATCCAGGGGACATGTCCACCCACTAACGTGTCCAGCTAAAGGCTGTCCTTACCCCAGTATCTGTAGTGACACTTGAACATAGTCCCTGACATATTGTCCCTTGGGTGGTCAGCTCTCTGCTTAGGGTCACAATAACTAATTTCTGCTTTGCAGGCTGCAGGACAAGTCTGCATCAAGGAAACCATACTCCCAGCCTGAAAGCATCACTTCCTGAACATCCAGCCAGGAAACAAAGCTATCACCCTGATTTGGGCTTTTATTTTCTTGCAGCGCTGGGAATCCAATTTAGAGCCTCTCACACTGAGCACTCTGCACTGACCCGCCGTGAGTTCCTCCTGACTGGAGACAGTTTCCTCAGTTCTCCCAAGAGCTTGGCCCTGAAGGCACCTTTGAGCCATCCAAGGCCAAGGCATTTGCTCGCAGACATGGGATTTGGCTGGAARTCGCTCTATCCTTATGAAAGTTTGTGGACCATTCAGGGACCTCCACACTAGCCTTTCACCAAAGCAGCCTCAYGTGGTGGATTCTGGGAAGATATACAGCCTGACTGCAGCTTCTCAAAGGTCCTTTGATGTTACCCCTGAGAACTCTCCTTCAGAAATCAATCTAACAGAGCCACCCAGAACCCCCGGTTCCAACCCTGCCGTTCTGATTCTACCCATCTCTTTCTTCCCTTCGCAGATTCAAGGAGGGACGTTCCCACGGGGATTTCACTGCGGCCCACAGTGATGAAGAAGTGGGCGTGCTTACCTTTTCTCCTCCTGTTTCGTTTTTTCCTCTTGCAGATACAGAAAATGAACAGCGCCCCAAGGGTCACCAAGAGGAGTCCTCCTGCACTGGCCCCCACTATGAGATAGAGGGGCAGATCTTTTCCTGCAAGAAGAAAAGACAGCTAAGGGAAAGGTCTTGGGCAGAGTGGTCCCTTCGCTGCTATGGCCCAGGCCCCAGTCTCCTACATCACACAGATGAAAGAGGTCCTCCTCCGGGAGGCTGAGCTTCTGGGCCTGGAGTGAGTCTGCGAGGGCTGAGCAGCAGTGCCTGCCCACCTTGCCCCATYCCCCAGCGAGGAGAGCATCCAAGCTCTAGAGAGGGAAGATGAGTTGCCTGGGGCCTCATGGGACCTTTCTCCAAGTGAAGCACCCCCCAGCCTCAGAGTTCAGATCTTCTCCCTCTCAGACTGAGAGGGTTCAGGAGAGCCACGTAGTTACTCAGTGGTTAGCCGTGGCATCTGAAGTTCTGATGCCTTCATCTGCCACAAYGAGGAAGGGTAACAGAGGGGAAAACAGGCCCATGGTTGCTCATGGGCTTGGTTTAGCTCTTCCAGGTAAGAGCTGTGTGACCTTTGGTAAGATGCCCCACTTCTCTGCGTCTGTTTCCTTCTTTGTAAAATGGAAACAAAGGCACCTTACATCACAGAGTAGCTGTCAGAAGTCAGATCAGATAATGGATGGAAAAGTGCTTTTGTAAACTGTAAGACAACACCTAGAAGTGAGGTCTTGCGCTTGCCACCCTCTCTGGCCTGGGGTTTTCTGGTAGCTGTTTCCCAGGAGGGGGGGCTCGACCATCTGCTCTTTGTGAATCGATAGCAGTTACAGAGAGCAGCTGGAGCAGGGGCTCAAAGGACCGTGGGGAGAAGGCCCGGGAGCTGAGCCCAGCTTCACAGAGGCCAAAGACTGTTAACACTCCTGACCAGGGATGGGCCCAGGGCGAGCTGGAGGTCCACCAAGCAGGGCAGAGGGTCAAAGCAAGCTGTTGATGCTGGCTCCCTCCTTCCCACCAGTCCTCCCCCTCCCCCAGTCCTTGCCTGTCAGCTGAGAGCCTCTCCGGGCACTGTCTGCGTAGGGGCATCATCCCTCAGCTTCCCCTGAAGCTGCTTCAAGGATAAATTCAGGGACCTTCGGGCCCTGTTGGCTTGCCAAGGGTCTGGAATGTCTGAGTCAGCTCCCAAGGGTGAGCGGGGTGGACAGATAAGGCGTCCTGTCCAAGCTGAATCTCCAACAGATCYTCCCTACGGGTCCTCGGGCAGGACCTCCACCCCTTCCCCAGCCGCTGTTGGAAAGCAGGCCCGCCGTCCAGTCTCATGTTTGCCCATTGCAGCACTCTGGGTGCCTGGYGCTGTCCCTGGTGGGGACATCAGTAGCTGTAGCTCTGTCACAGGTCCTTGCAGCAGCTCATTCTGTCTATCCTTCCCATGCTTCCTCTCGGAGACACTGTGCCTGTGCTTATGTGACAGAGCACTACTCCAGGCCAGCTGCTTCCTCCTCTCAGGAGCCCAGCACACTCTCACCTTATCAGAGCCTACAGCTAGGCCTGCCTTGGCCTTTAGAATGGGAGGACTTTCCAAATCCCCTCTTTGTGGCCATTCCCTGGTCTGGCTTCAGCTTCTGCTGGGAACTACAGATTAAGGGAGCTGCATGGTCCCCTGTTCCCAAACCYAGCATTATTGCCTTCCAAGGCCTCACCCTCCTTGATAAATACTTATTTTTATTCTGGAGGGATCTAGTTACACTAAATGTGAAGCACAAGGTTGCCAGATAAAATACCAGACGGCCAGCTAAATTTGAATTTCAAATAAACAATGAATAATTTCTAGGATCAATAGATGGGACCAGGTTTTGTCGGTTCACTGACTAAGGCTGCTGTCTCTAACTCAGGGCCTTCTAAAAGAGGGAAAAAAAAAAAAAAACGATTTGGAGTCAGGGAGAGGCAGCTTTGCTCCGCCCCTCGTGCCTTTGTGATTGGGAAATAGAGGGTGGGGGCAGGGCAGCAGACGAGGGAGACTGCCCATGAACCTAGGGGGTGGSGGGTAATAAAAATCCTTCTGCATCTGTGCCTTCAGATACACATACACACAAACACACACACACACACACACACACACACACACACACGCACGCACGCACGCACGCACGCACACGGTGTTTCACTGCCATTTAATCCCTCTGAGCACGTGTGAGCTACACTCAGATCTTTAAGTGACACACAGGAGTCACCGAGATTAAGTTCTAAAGGGCTGTCCCTTCTCTCTGGAACACTGACTCTTGCTTTTCGGGTTGCTCTGAGAACCTATCCACCACTCAAGTGAGGCAGAGGGGCGCCCAGGGCTTCCTTCCCGTCCAATACTCCCATGTCAGGGCTGCTTTTCTCTGTGGAACATAGGAAGCCCACTGAGAGGAAGGAACTCTGTTAGTGTCATATCAGCTACAGTCGGACGAACCGAAACATGCCAGGCTGGAACTTGGGCACTATGGTAGTCTTCTCCTCAAATACTGTTGCTGGGTGCTGGGCATAGTGATGTACGTCTGTAATCCCAGCAAGGGATTAAGGCAGGAGCATTGCTGCAAGTTGGAAGCCAGCCTAGGCTAGCTACGGAGCAAGACTCTTCCCCCAAAAGCAAAGCAGACGGAAACAAAACAAAGACAAACTCTTTCTGGGAGCTCCAGGCTCTGGAGATCAAGTTAGGCCTTTGGCGTTGAGGGCTGACGGGAGCCTCCGCCGCAGTGCAGCACCGTATCCGGGTGGCAGGAAGGGTGTGCCTCTCTGTTCTCCAGCTCTGCTCTCCCCTGCCCTGCCTCCCAGGCATTCTGAAACCAGGCTCCACATCAGGTGTCCAGCATGAAGCCTTTCCTCAGGCTAGTCAGAGTCCCTCCGGCAAAGAGCCTTCTTCAACCCTGCAATCCTTTCTTCTGGAGGAGGCCCCTTGCCTGCCTGAAGTGGAGTGCCAAGATGGGTAGCCAGGAACCCACCTCCCCAAAAGGATCCAGGGAGAAATAAGTGTCTTTKCACTTCCTATCCTGTGCCAGACTGGCCTCCCAMCCCGGCTCTGTAGCCCTGTGGTCCGGCAGACTACCCCTGTGTGTGTGGGCTATCCCACAACCCACCCCCACACCCTACGCCCCCGCCGCCCTGTTTCACTCCGTACCTGGGCAGTTGACGACTTTCATCTCAAACACCATGCTGACCCCGTTTATCGCCTCGCACCTGAATGGCGCTCTCAGGTTGGTCCACTGGTAACTCATGATCTTCTGGTGGAGGCTCCTGAGATGTCTCTTTCCTTGATACAGCTTTAGTTCAATATCTGTCCCTTCCGAGACCTCACAGGTCAGGGTTGTATTGCTGCACTCCCAATAGATCACTGGCTTTGAGGCCACCTCTAAAAGAAAGATCCGATTTCTATTAGGCAAACTGTGGATAATTTTTTGAAAGACCAGATCTCACTCTGTAGACCAGTTTGGCTTAGACGTCATCTTCCTTCTGCCTCTACCCCCAAGAGCTGGGGTTGTGGAGCCGTGGTCCCATGTACAACAGCCGGGCTTTTGTTTGTTTAACCTTAATAAATATACCTATTAAAATYGAATTGGTTGGGACCTGGAAAGTTCAAAAGTCTTAGTCTTGTTTTTATTTTTGTTTTTAGTTGGTTTTTTTTTAAAGATTTATTTATTTAATATACACGAGTGTTCTATCTGCATGTGCACCTACATGCCAGAAGAGGGCATCAGATCACATTGTAGATGCTTGTGAGCCACCATGTGGTTGCTGGGAACTGAAGTCAGGACCTCTGGAAGAGCGGTCAGTGCTCCTAACCACTGAGCCATCTCTCCAGCCCTGGTTTGCTTTGTTTTGTTTTTGAGACATAGCTCAGACGGGTCTCATACTCAGTAGCTGGGGATGCCCTCGAAATCCTGAGGTGCTGGGAGGTAGGTGTGTGCCAGCACACCAGGTTTCCTGTGGCGCTGTGGACCAACCCAGGTTTTCCTGCATGGTAGGCAAGCATCCTACCAACTAAGCTACATTATATTGAAGTTCTTTTGAAAATAATTATATTCAATTGAGATAGAGCATCTTGAGTAAAGTCATTTCTGGTAAAGTTCATAGACACAGGATATGAGTAAAATAGGCATGGTAACGTGTGTTTATACAGCATCTGTGCCCTCCTGTGTTTTCACGYRGTGGGGGAGGGGCACCGTTAGGTTCTAACAGMAAGGCTCATGTCTGTCTTCCCTTTTGCAGATGAGATGTCCAAAGCTTGGCCTTCAATGCCTAGCGTTGGGGTAACCATTAAATATGACGAGTCAGGGCCTGCAGAGTTGGCTTAGCAGTTAAGAGCGTTTGCAGCTCTTCCAGAGGACCAGAGTTGGGTTTCCATGGCCTATGCTGTACAGCTCATTATTGCCTAGCTCCAGGAGAGCTGACCCCTCTTCTGGCCTCTGTCAGTGCCTGCACACATGTAGTAGACACACACACACACACACACACACACACACACAGGGAAAGGGGATAAAATTAATTCTTAAAAATATGTCAGTCCAAAAGAAGAACCCCCACAAAAGATTCCCAAGTCCAGAAGTGTAGTTGAGGTCAGTCAGCAGTCCCAGCTTGGAGAAATGACTACATGAGAGGCCTGTGGCCTTAGCTTGACGCTTAGTGTCCCAGCAGTGTCCAGGGAGCAGAGGTCCGGCACGGGAGTGTCTGAGAAGCCTAAGCTTACCAGAGTGAAAGCACCAGCAGGGAGCCAGGGCAGATCTGCTGTTCCGGCCCCACCCAAGGTCCTGAGTTAGTGTCTGGCCTTGAAGGACCTCAACTCTAAAGAACAGGGAAGTTACTCCCTCCCTATCTCAAACCAGACAACCTGTGTGTGGCCAAGCCCTGGACAAGTCACCAGAGCTGGCTCTCAGATTCACACTGCAAACTCCACACCCCTCCTGTTTAACATCCCAGGGGGAGCTGCCCCCGCCCGCCCTTGGCGTTAGTGAGATCAGACCCAGTGCCCAGCTCCCCACTCCCCACCTGCAGACCCAGGCTGCCATCTTCTCCTCTCCGTGGACTCAATTCGTCACACAGGGCAACAGTGAAGTTTTCCGACCTCCCCTCTCTCTAGCTTTCAGACCACAGTGTCTTTCCCATAGGCCTCCCTAGTCTAATTCCATTTCCGCCCCGACACAGAGGCATGCAGTTTCCTTTTCGCCCTGAGATTCTGTGTATCTCAGAATAAAGAGAGGATGGCCTCATTGCCGTCCAGCAGAGCAGCGTGTGGTCTCGGGGTTGCCTGGCAGAGACTGCCTGTCTTTCTAGAGTGAAAAAACCTTCTTCGTGGTAAGATCCAATTATTTGAAGAAATAGTGATCAAATTTTAAAAGGCTTTAAAGGCAGTTGGAGATCACCTACAGTTCTGTTACTCGGGGTCATAAACAACTTGATGCATATCTTTATCGGATATTTTGTATGCATAAATCCCTAACATAATTTTTCAAATAAAAACTGGATTATGTACCTGGGGGTCAGAGAGCTGCGCTGAGGACTGAACCCGTGACCCCAGGCATTAAGGCAAAAGCTCTATCACTGCACAACGCCCCCAGCCCCTGGATCACAGGACTTCATAACCCACCTTCACTCTTTTACTGTGAAATTGTGCCATTATGGTCCCTTTTCACGGGCACCAGTGAATGTACACCTCTGTCAACCTTTTAAGTGGTGGTCCTCTGTAAGCTGCTAAAACGCTAGCTTCCAAATGCACTCCTGAATTTTACTCGTATGAACACAGTAACGAGCAACCTTCTGTAGACAGTCTCCCTGTGAAATGACTTCCTGAAAGTGACCTGCACGGCTTGAGAGGGATGCTCCTAGATATGACTTTGTCCCCCACTCCCTTCGGTTTTTCAAGACAAAGTTTCTCTGTGTAGCCCTCGCTGTTCTGGAACTAGTTCTGTAGACCAGGCTGGCCCCTAACTCACAGAGATCCGCCTGCCTTTTCCTCTCAAGAGCTGGAATTAAAGGTATACGCCACCATTCCCTGACTCAATATGACTTCTTAATCTTGGGCTTCTGGGATTCTCTCCTCCACAGGAGTCTAGGGACCCTGAACTGTTCTGTCTCATAAGGGAAGGTAAAATCTAGGAGCACATAGGATGCCAGTCACACTCACAACTTAAGACACCCCTCATTGGATAGTGTAGGCCCCATGAGCACCCTAATAGACAAATCTGAAATGTTCCAAAATCTGTCAAGCCATAACTCAGTACCACACATAGAGTCTCATGCTGTGAGACCTTGTTTCCTACACAATACTATTTAAAGTATTGTTTTAAATTGTCTTGAATAGTGCATATGAAGTATACAAGCACGGATGAATGTTGTGTTTATATATATGTCCCATCTCCAAGATATAGCACACACACACACACACACACACACACACACACACACATTTTTGACATCTTTAAAAAGCTCCAAATCCTAAACACGTCTAATCCCAAACTCATTGAGTAAGTGATATATAACCTGCACTGGGTAATGAGGTTTGGGGTCAGAGGACAATTTTCTAATGCTGCGTAATATACAGTCATGTATAATGGTGACGAGCCCTCAGGTTGAGTCAGCATACTGTGTGACAGTGGCATTTGCATACAATGGTGAAGCCACCGCTTTTAGTCTAAGGGGTATGGGTTTCCTTTTAGGGGGTAAGGAAAATGTTGCCTATGGTGATAACCACATAACCGTGTGACTGTGCAGAAAGACGTTGAACTGTGCATGACAAATGGGCAAGCTGTGTAGTATATGACTTATATAACAATGAGTTTGTTTGGGAGAGGATATCACCATCCTTGTCAAGGCCTGGGCTGGAATTCTGACATTGTCCCTGTCAAACAGTGAGAATACAGCCACTTCTGACCAGGCCGGTTTTGTTATAGATGGATAGAGTTAAGTTCTCAGGACTGCCCACAAAAGCCAGGTTAACAAGCTCCTGACTTCTCTCCAGTAGCCATTGTCACCCCAGGTAACAGTGACAGAGCACATGAATAGGCTTCTATACAGGGCTCCGGACAGCTCAGTGTCACAGCAGGACCCTAGCACAGYGCGGTCTGCAGTCATGACTCTGACCATTCTYGGTGCCCACCCCGTTTCTGGAACATTCTCTCTAGATAAAGTTACAGGATGGGGTCTGGAAAGGATCACGCACGGAGGAGCTAACAACAGTGGGCCCTGGAGAGGGGTTGGTGTTAGGCCCAGTGCTGAGGACAGGCCAGGAAGGACGCCCGCAGGTGGGATGAGGGTAGCCCTTTCTGCAGTGACATTTCCTGTGTGAAACTCAGAATGTTTGTGTTTCCTGAATCTGTGCTGGGCAGGGCACTCTCAGCTTTCTCCTCTTGCCCACCGGTGCGAGCTGCCCACTTGTCCCCGGACTTTCAGCTTCAGTGGCATTCCATGTTTCGTTCTCATCTTTCTCACCTCCCCCCCCCAAGCTTCCTCCTCACACCCACCCCTGGCATGTCTGCATCTGTCTGCCTCTCTCAGGCACTCTTTACTCCAGGCCAGTGGCTATCCATGACAACTGCTCACTAGAAACTCTTGGAACGCCACAGATCCCACTGGCACCCAGACTCCACGGCAGGAGCCTGGGCATCAGTCCCTTCTTACAGCTCTCTTGCTGCTTCTTATTAAGAGTAAGACCACCTGCTTGGCCTTACTTGGGTCACAGAAGATGCTTCCTGGCTGGTCTTCTTGTGTTCCTCTTCAGTGTCATGCCCCCTCAGTGCACGCAAAGACAGAGCCGCACCTTGTGTGTTTAGTTCAGGGACCAGCAAATTTGCCACCCACTTTCACTGTGGTGATGTCGAGAAGGCTAAACGGAGAAGCTGCTGGTCCTTTGGCTCAGCATCTCCAGCCCTATCTTGCCCTCTAACTCCTACAAAGCACCCTGGCTCGAACATAACTCTCCAGGGCACCCTCTGACACCCTGCCTAGCTACAACTTCATCAGCCACTGAGGATGTCCACCTTCTTTCTCTGCTAACCTGCCTTCTTCTGATTAATGCCCACCGGAAACCTGGGAGTCTTTACACAGCCCCATGGCCATGCCAGAGAGAGAATGGAGGACAGGCTTGAGGGCCACCCTCACCCACCGGAGTCTTCACTGTGGGCCACACAAGAAGTGTTGGATGGAATGGTTCAGAAACACACTCCCCAACTCGCTACATAGCACCCGTCCTAAAATGAAAAACTTTAAGGAATGAAGACTTACCCAGAATCCTCAAGTCCAGCGTCTTTTGCAGCCATTGTTTCCCTTTTTTGTCATACACTGTTACATTATAGGTCTCGCTGTCATTTCTCATCATCGGCTTCTTTATCCTCAGGGATCCGTTTGCTAAGACCTCAAATACTTCTGATTTCAAATAAGGCTTTACTTTCCTTTTAAACTCTGCAACCAGGGTCTTCCCCCTTTCCCATCGCACCTCATCAATATCATCAGTCATTTGAAAGTCAGGGATGTCTAGGGTGACACTTCGACCCAAGATACCCCAGATGATCCCATTGTCTCTGCAGTCTGCCCCTGTTTAAAAAAAAAGTAAGATGGGTTCTGAGGTCTTGGGGCTATGGACAATCTCCATCTTGGCCTCATGTCCACTCCAAGGTCTCCAGAGGGGCTCCTCGAGCATGCTTACCTTTGCTGGAAAGGCTGAAGAGCAGAAAGAAACCACCCAGGAATTTACATCTCATCTTTAAGATTCTTTTCCCGACTCTGAGTTCTTCTTTCTGTCCGGAGTGTGGTGAGGCTGGCAGAAGCCACACCCAGCGACCTGAACCACGTGCCTCTCATGCTTGCTGTTCACAGTAGGAAAGAAAACACACCCATGGGCCCTAGGGAACAACCCACGCGTTTGCTGCCCTCTAGCCGAAACTGGTGTCTGTGTCACATTTTAATCTTCGCAAAACAGTTTAGGGTGTTGGGTTTTAGTACCCCACAGAGGAAGAAGAGGAACTGGGAGGCCAGTTGCCAGAGTTATCCTTTTATAACCAAGGGCTCAAACATAACTGTCCACTCAGCACTGCTGCCTTCAGCAGGACCAAGCAGACTTGCTGACAAACGGTCAGGAGGGAAGAGAATTCAGATGCCTGTACTTGGGAAGGATTGGGAGGTGTGGCCTTGTTGGAGGTGTGTCACTGGGGGGTGGGCTTAGAGGTCTTTAAAGCCCTTGAGGTCCCTGTTAGCTCTCTCTCTCCCTCTCTCCCTCTCTCCCTCTCTCCCTCTCTCCCTCTCTCCCTCTCTCCCAGCTACTGCTCCAGCACTGTGCTTCATGCCTGTGGCCCTGCTCCTGCCGTGATGGTCATGGAACATAAATTCTCCCCTCTGTAAGTCCCTTGGTCATGATGTTTTGTCACGGCCATTGAAAAGTAACTGAGACACACACAGGACGCCTGAAGAGGCCACGGGAGGCCATGGGATCTCCTGGACTTGAAGTTAGAGACGGCTGCGAGCTGCCGTGTGGGCGCTGGGAATGGAACCTGCGTTCTCTGGGGGAGCAGCCAGTGCTCTTAGGTACCAAGACATCTCTCTGACCCTAAGACTATAAAATAGTGAGCAACCAAATTCAAAATATGCAGGATGATTAACACTATAGATTGCTAAGGAGATGGAGAGACTGGGACAATCAGAACTGGGAGAGAAAAGAAAGGAACAGGGTTTATGATCTGGGAGAGGGTCAGGGATACAAGGATTAATGTCCTTAAAGACAACAGAGAGGTCACCTGGGCAAGAGATTCAGTGAACATTCAGTCTTTTGAGTCTTAAGAATTCAGTGAGAAAAGGTCTTCAAAATCATAATTAYTCCATTTCAGGTACTTACAACAGCCACAACAATGCATTACAGTTTAGTTAAAACATTAATTCCAAGGGGGGGGGGGAATCCAAGTTTAATAAGACTTAACAGGAAACATAAACAAATTTCTATTCTTGAGTATAGAAAATCTTCCTATATAAACTGCACAATTCAGAAATAGTGAAGATGGCCATTATAGGCCACATAAAAATCTAGAATCTATGCATGTGCAAAGGGCTAATAAAATGTGTGAGAAGTCATGACCAGATATTTGCAATGTGTGAAAACTGTTAATATCTAAGACGCAGCCTCATTTCTTGCCTTCCCTTTGGGGTGCTGAGGATGAAACTTTGAACAAGCTAGGCAGACACTCAAGCCCAGAGCTACACCCCAGTCAAAGGGATAAGCAGTCTTTATCAATCACTAACAAAACCATTTTAAAAATAGGAAAAAATTATTGATTTATCAAAGAAATACTCTGTGTGTGTATGTTAGTGCACATATTTGTGTGTGGTGTGTGTGTGTGTGTGTGTGTGTGTGTGTGTGTGTGTGTGTGTGTGTACATGTGCATTCACCCCAACCTGGATCACATTGCTTTTACAATGAAAACCTTGTTTGAATAAAGGATTCGTAAGACATCCCTTTCTGAGAAACGATTAGCCTGTGGCATCTCTGCTGCTAAGTTCTAGTCACTGGCCACCTGCACACGGGCCTCTGCTTGGAGCCGGCTGTCTGTCGCCTCTTCCCCTCACTCTCCTGAGGTTCCCCACGGGGATCCAAGCGC
>BDUI01016890.1:15819-28757 GCA_002335545.1 Apodemus speciosus
GGGGACATAGGTCTGGCCCAAGCGTGATCTTGAATCAGGCTGAGGATGTAGTGAGCTCACTTGGCAAAGCCTTTGCTTTGCAAGCACAAGGACATGAGTTCAGTCCCTGTGCATCCTGGAAATTGTAGCACTATGGGGAGTGTAAGCAGGAAGACCTGTAGCAGTGAACCTGAAAAGAACCATTAGCCTACTTTGTGAGGTCCAGGCCTATGAAAGTCCTTATCTCAAAAAGTCAAGTAACACTCMGAGGCTGTCTGGTCTGCACACATCCTTGCATATATGAACCATGYACATACATGCATGCAAAATATCCTCTAAAATGATTGTTTAAAGATATATAACATGCCTTTGGCTGTATATGAATAATATATAAAGACATACACACATATTTCCAAGTGAATAATTCTATTATGATTTTATAATAAATCTCTAAAATATGAAATATATTTCATGTTATATATATGTATGTATATATATATATATATGTGTGTGTGTGTGTGTGTGTGTGTGTGTGTTCTTAAGCAGGCAGTATACTATTTAATTACCACAAAGTATCTCACCCATTGTCAGCAAAAATTTCCTTAGCGATATATTTTCTCCATGACAAAAGTCAGAGTAGGAAGAAATAGTGAAACCAAGGTAGTCTGACTCTAGCATGGGCAGTAGCACCATGAATGGCCACATGTCCCACCCAACTCTTGAACCTTCTAGGTAAATATTGGACTGATGGAACTGGTGATGACTTGAATAGCAAATATTTTAAGAAGGAAAGTGAGAACTTCCCCTTTCTCTGTCCTTGCATACATTAAACATATTACTGTATATAACCTAGGAACCACACAATTCTGTTTGCCCAGTCAATAATTTGTCATCCATTGAATCCTTAACCCTGCTTCTCTCACAAATAAGATATCCCCTTTTCACTCTTCTTATTTTGCTCTTCAGAGGAAAATTTAGAGAAAAATAATCAGCTAATAAAGCTTGAAGCACTTGAGTGTGAAAAATCATTACAGAGTGTATAACATAAAATATTGGGATAATTTTTCTCTCATCTTAAAGACATTACTGAGCTAATCCATTTCCTGTGCCTTTGTCCCATCAAGTTCCACCTTCCTGTTGGTGATTTTATAGGTGACACCCTTAGCTGTGGATTCTTTACGAACATTTGGAGATGGGACATGCAGTACCTCTTCTCTTTTTCTGAGAAACATCTGTTTCTCATTATGTA
The DNA here is from genome assembly GCA_002335545.1 of Apodemus speciosus. Classification (NCBI taxonomy): domain Eukaryota; kingdom Metazoa; phylum Chordata; class Mammalia; order Rodentia; family Muridae; genus Apodemus; species Apodemus speciosus. The sequence continues at coordinate 17,048 of BDUI01016890.1, forward strand.
CCCAATTGTGATACACACCAAAAAGAAAGTTCTGGCAATATCAAGATTTGATCCTGTAGATGTCAAAACAAAGACTCTCTCCTAATGTGTACAGTACTATGGACTTAACCCATGTTATTACTGTTCCTGTGTCTGAAGAAGCTTCCCAGCCCTTGAGGACTGTGGGAGAGGCCCCTAGGTTTTGTTTTCTTCTTCCTTTGGTGTCACACTATCTAACACATGCATATTCTATGTCCTTTTACCTCATTTCATGCTTTATCAATATTTGAGCTTAACTTCCAATGGAGAACTCTAAATGAAAATTAGATGAAGTCTATTCTCATCCCAGAAGACAAATAATTAGCCATTTCATTAAATGTTCAAAACTCAGTGTGCTTCTCAAAGCCATTCTTGCTATAGGAAAAGAGGAGAAAAGTCTCCCTCACTTTCTTCTTGGAATAGCAAAGAGTCCCATGATTTCTAGTATGGAGTTAGCTTTTTATAAATATGGTATTCTACTCACAAATACAGTCACAGACAATAGGGAACACTAACATCAGTATGTGTGCATCTTTATCCTTAAAAAGCTTATTCTTTAAGATAAAAAGGGAAGAGCCAGGACCTATGTGTGGTCCTCACACTGCTTGTTAATGGAATGCCACTAAGAAGAATGTCCCAGCATTTCACATCGTATACTCAAATGCAGCAGGTAAGCATGACTTTTGCCTCTTTCACCCTCTAATGAAGGCAGGAGTAGACAGTCACGTTCCCATCCTGATCATGGATACAAGAAATGCTACCTGCACTCTGTCCTGTTCAGACAAGTGTCATGCCCCCATTCCCAGAAGTTTCTAGCTTCATGAATTCTAGGTACTGTTCTTTAAAAAAAAAAAATCCAGCTTTAACAAAAGCATTTGAGACACACGTTGGATTTCCCCAAACTGTAACTTCTTAAATTTACACTATGTGGGTGGGCAGGTGTGGCTAGCTCTTCATGCTACACTGAGATTTTGTGTTTGCCAAGAGGTAGGAAAATATACACACAGAGAGACGACCAATTGCACAAGAACATACTATACTCAAAATGGAGGAGGCTGAGCATCGCATAGTCTCTCCTGTTCAGTGCTGTCAGAATAGTTGAAAGAAAAAAAGCAGGCATTCTTAGGCATAATAACCAAGGGAACTGTTCATATACACTGTGTGAAAACAGAGTTTGTGTACAGATTCCACACTCGGAGGATAGATTCCTCACATTGTCTTGGCTCTCTCCCTTTCTCCTTTCTCCCCCTTTTATGAATTTGGATGCCCTGTCTCCATCCAGCTGAGAAGCAATTAGTGCTGAAGGGCTGACAACCAACACTTAAGTGGAAGAACCAAGTGTTGGAAGTCAAATAGGGCAGGAGAAAGAAAAAAAGAAAGGAAGGCAACATAGGGAAACTAAATAAAGACGTCTTGTGGTGGGGGTGGCTTCCTCCGAAGGTCCTCAATGAAAAAAGTATCTGGGTTCTCAAAAGGTCAAGTTCTGAGAGATTGATTTACATGGAAACAAACAAACAAACAAACAAAGACTAAATGTAGCATGAGAAAAAAGAAAGCAGGGCTTTCTCCAATGAACTTTCTAATTATCTGGACTGTACGATGGGTTGCCCCCTCACATGTACCAGATATGGGTAGCAAGGAACTGGGGTAGATGCATGCCTCCTTACATGTGCGAATAAGTCAATGTAAAAGTGATGAAAATGGGTACATGTTGTCGTCCTAGTCTACAATATGCTGACCTGTGATAATCAAAGGGTGTATCCAAAGAACTCACACCCACCCCCAAAGAGACCATGACGCACAAATGCTTTGGACTTGGGTGGATGTCAGTGTGCATCTCAACCTTAGATTCTAGTTCTATAATCTGTGCTGTGGTTTGCCAGGACAATGAAACTTTGTTTTCTCATTTGTCAACTGTACAACTAGCATGCGCCGTTCACTGCAATGCTAAGGTGACTAGCATCAGCCAGTTTCCTAACCATGTGGATAGCAGCAACAAGATAAAGATGACTTCAGGGGTGAGCCATGGCCAATCAGTTGACAATTATTGACTTAGATAGTGATGGTAAAAATGAATATAATAATAATAATATTAATAATAATAATAATAATAATAATAATAACAGCAACAAGAATAAATACAAGGGCACTTCATTTTGGTGTGTCCTGTATGCATTAGCTATTTCTCTGGAGCTCTGAAACCACAAAATGAAGCACAGAATGTGTTTGTGTTTCAGATGGCTACCATGAGAAGAGCAGTTCAGTTTGCTCTGATGATTAAGTCACATGAGTTCTTTTACCACGTGTTTTGTGTTAAGCCCCATGTCAGGTGTTGGCGAGCTACTGCCCAAATCTCAACCCTGGCCTGATGTCTTTTATTATTTTTGCGTATAAAAGTAATATTGGAACACAGTCAGACCCAATAATTAATATAGTTCCTATGTCTGCTATGGTGCAACAAAAGCACAGTTGACTATTTCTCTAAGAGTATGCTTGGAAAAGGTTTGGTATCTGGTATTCACACAGTAAAGTTCACCAACCCTGCTGTCCATCTGCACGTTCAAGTCTAGGTTGAAGGTTCAAAGGTACAGCCATTTTTTAAAGAGAGAGATGGAATAAGTGCCTCATTCATTTCCAAGATAATTTACTCCTTTATCCATTTAACCAATATTTGAAATTAGCTAGCCTCTCACTTGGCACACAAGCTGTTACCTAGCTGTGGGATCATGTGGGAAATAGAAGATAGGAAGAGTTTCAGAAAAGAGTCAGGCACCTAGAAATGAGAGATTCCTTAGTAGGAAACTTGGAATCTTCACAACAAAAGCTCATCAGAGCTCTGCTATTGGTCAGATGTGGTTTTCTTAAATTTCCTGCTTACTGGTTAAAAATTTAGTGGATTGCATTCATGGTGTTTCCTTAATCTTTTCTTTTCAGATATAGAGAATCACATCTTACTTCTCTTTGCAAAAAAAATAATCACTTAAGAAATTGATTTTTTTGAGATAAGGTCTTATCAAATAGCACAATGTGGGCTTGAGTTCTTAGTCCTCCTGCCTCAGCATTTCAGTGCTGGGATTATAGGAATGTGTTATCCTGGTGCATGGCAAGTGATTTGGTTTGGGCAAAGACAAATTTTTATTAGTTTCTGTCAGTTTCCGTCTTTTAAGGTTTGGATCTTATTCAATTCTTCTGAAGGAAGGAGCCAACATTCCACCCTTAGATAGTATTCTACATATGATTTCCCATAAATAATGAATTATGCTTTAGGAGCAGAATAAAGGATATACTATATCAGAGAGCTCTAGATGGGAAATGAAGCATTCCAAGGACATTTTAGTTTTTGCATGCGCTGCGTGGCTGTTTTGTGACTGCTATAAAGACGAAATATATAAACAACAGTGAAATCGATCAGCATAGTGAATGTTCTCATATGGGAGTCATATCCACAGAAATGGTTTGAAATATTCTTAATTTAAATTTGTATGAATTTCCTCAGGAGGATAGAGTGTTAGTGGCTCAGATAAAAGCTTACAAAAAATAAAGCTGGGTAGACACCAGTGAGAAAATCTCAGACAATATATTGTACTTAGTTCAAATCTACACATATGTCCCAGTCATCCATAGTATGTGGAAGTGCATCCAAGGAAGCTTGAGTTTTAGTACCCTCCATGCAGTTTTGATACATACCCACACTGGAATTCCACAATCTAAAAGAGTTTCCTTGTTTCCTGAAATGAAGAGAACTGATCATGATATAGAAGCTAGGTGCTGATATGGAAACGTGTTAATTCGTTTTTTTTTTAAGCTTTTGTGTTATACTTGTTTATTTGTTTATCCTCTTCTTGGGGTGTGTACATGCTGTGGTACAAGTGTGGAAGTCAAAGGACAAAGGAAGTCAATTCTTGCCTTTCCCCTTGTGTGTTATGGGGATTGAATTCAGGTCATCAGGCTTGGTGACAAGGATCTTTGTAGACTGTACCATCTTACCAGTTCCTATTCACTACTTTATCAATAAATATTTATTGTGCAGCTGTGTGCCCACAAGGGTGACTAAAAGAGAGATTTTCAGTTCATGAAACTGAATCTGTTAAAGAGTTTAAAAGAAGCCCATGATGATAGGCAGAGATAATGCAGTAGACAGTTTGCTATTTTAATTGCTCTACAATTTATAATATTGAGTACTGGAAATGGTACCCCTGATCTAAGTAGAAGAGGTGGGAAATCAAATGGTTACAAAAAACAACTAAGTTCTCTTGCTTTTACCAAGAGTAGAATTCAGGTAATACTGGGGATTAAGAAGATATGACATACCCTGAATAAATACATATGAAAAGGCAGAGTTTTTAGAGGCAGAGTTTAGGTACCACTCTGAGTAAGGTGATAGCCACTCAGTCTAAGAAATGTTATTTATAAGAATAAATGAGTGCASCCAGAAGGTTTGGCTGTGAGAAAGAAAGGCCTGTTGGTAACAGCTTCATCTTTGATTGCCCCCAAACAGAACATGAGACCCAGAAAAGTGGTCATATTAAGAAGAAATGGGCCGATGGATGGATGGATGGAGGGATGGATGGAGGGAGGCAGGGAGGGATAGATGGATGGATGCATGCATGGGATGGACGGATAGATAGATAGATAGATGATAGATAGATAGATAGATAGATAGATAGATAGATAGATAGATAGATAGATAGATAGATACAGACAGACAGACAGACAGACAGACAGACAGAGATACACACAGAGAGACAGAGAGACAGAGGTGGGGAGGTGACAGACACAGTGAGAGTGGAATTAGGAAGCCAGACATCTGGAAACCAAGGAAGAAGTTTTAAGGATGAAGTTGAGGTTGCCAAGAGGTCAAGGGCCATAAGTATGGGAGATAGCCACTTGATAGATCATATCTATACTACTTCTAAGAACCTAGGAATGAAAGGTGAGAAATTAAAGGGGGTTGGCTGAATGTAGGAAGATAAAATCAAGGGTCAGTGAACACAAGCCACAAATTGAGAAGAAGAAAAATGTCAAAAAAATAGCTGAAATACAAATGAAGTTAATGTTAAGGAGATATATTTCAAGGACATTAGCATTACTGAAAATAGGGATGAAAAATATCCCAAAAAATCACCTAAAATTATAGGGAAAAGGTTGGAAATTCTATAACGAGGTGGAAATAGCTCCACTGAGTTTTAATAAATAGAATGAACAAATAGCCCTTCAGACAATTCCGTTCTCCAATGACAACCAGACCCTGTTTATTGAAATCACATCATTGGCTATGTTTGCTTGGACTTAATTGTTTTAGGTGGGGAGATCAAAATGGGGGCTTGTAAAAGCACCACCAAGTGCTGGAATAATAGGGTAGAACTCTCCAGTCAGTTTAAAAGTGGTATCTGTGTTTCTTGAAAGGTGACCATCCAACCCCCTCAGTATTTTTTTCCACCAGGTGGCAATGCCCACTTACAATTGAGAAGCAGAAAGCTCAACCAGATTAAAATGGTAAACTCTGTATTTCTAAAAGACCCCTTGACAACTCTTTTAGTATAGTATTGTCATCATAGTGGCCCTCTGACAAATTCATGGCAGATTCCTATACTGCTTAGTCTACAGGACACACAGAGATACCAAAGGGGCAATGCCGGACAACTTCATATTAAAATAACATCAACTGACGGTGTGAGTGCAAAGTGGGATTTTTCTAGAAAGAAGAGCAAAGATTTTGTTTCTTTGTTTGTAAAGGGAAGGCTGGGAACATCAGACAAACAACAGGAAAGGAGGAGAAAGTGACTAAGGAAGAACCAAAAATAAGAAATGAAGAGAATATATTCATAAACCTGTACTCAGTTACCTTTGTTAAATAGAATAACAAGACACCCTAACAACATGTAATCTCGTGTGACCCAGTCCTCAAGGCTGCATGAAAGAACAAATGCAGCATTTGCTTTATAAAGATTTACTTCATTTTTGTAAAGTATGTGTTTTGTGAGTGTGCTGGTTATGAGTGAGCTTGAGGATAGGGACCTGTGGAGTCCAGTGGGAGGCTTCAGGTCCTCTGGGTCTGGAGTTTTGGGTGGCTGTGAGCTAGCCAACATGGGTTCCAGGAATCCGACTGAGGTCTTCTGCAAGAGCAGTGACCTCTCTTAACTGCCAGGTCATCTTTCCATCTCCTATCATGATTTGGTTGTTTATGCCATTTGTTTACTTGTTTGTTTGTTTGTCTGCAGTACTGAGTATGAAACCTAGAAGCTTGATCATATAAATCAGATACTTTCTCACTAAGCTACATTCCCAGAAGCCTATTAATTTTTTCTAATGCCATACATCTCTCTCCTCCTCCTCCTCCTCCTTCTTCTTCTCCTGGCATGGCAGATATCCTTTTTCCTCCTTCCTCTAGGTCCCAACCCTAGGAATCCTCAAAAGCCCACCTCTGTCTGCCTTGCTCAGACAGCATCTTTATTTACCAGCAGAACTAACTAGAGGCAGGGTCTTACATGCAGACATTCATGTAAGTAGTTTTGGGGACCAAAATTAACATTATGATACAAGTAGCATAAGGCCAAGCACACTACAAAGATGCTCTTACCAACCTCTTGACCTGATTTTGATCCTTGGGGTTTAAATCACATAAGGAAAGAAATTTTCTAGCAAGCTTTCCCCTGACCTCCACACATGAGCTGTGACAGACACTATGCATGTATACACACATTCACACATGGCAAGTTATTAACAAATGATAAAAGTTTCAGAACCAAAACATGGATCTTGGTCTTAATTCTAATACTTAGTAGCCATTGACTTTTAATAACAATTTAAGACTTGATGTAGGTATTACATTTAAAATACTTAGTGGGGGAATAAGAGATGGGTCAGTAGCTAAGAACACTTGTTGCTCTTGCATAAGCCCCAGGTTCTATTCTCAGCAGTCACATGGTGACTCACAACTATCTGTAAGTCTAGTTCCAAGGAATCTGATGGCCTCTTCTACACTCCGTAGACACATGGCATGTAAATTGTTCACTCACATATATGGTGCCAAAGCATTCATACCTATAAAATGAAATATATTTAAACAAAATAAAGCATCCAATTCCCCCAACAAAGTTGCTGCTACTCCTTGTTATCCCTCTTGCTGAGATGCAAGGAGAAACTAAGATTATATCCTCTACTCCTACCAGTCTTAAATATCCTAAGGGAAAACAGTTATCATTTACAGACCAATGACTGAGAACTATACTGTTTTAATTCTGGTAAACTTTGCTTGCTATCTCCAAATAATCTCTCTCTCTCTTTCTCTCTCTCTCTCTCTCTCTCTCTCTCTCTCTCTCTCTCTCTCTCTCTCTCTCTCTCTCTCTCTCTCTCTCAAGTTCCTGGTGATGGCATTTAGCAGCTACTGAAAATTTAATACATTTGTACCTGTCCAGATTTGATAGTCTGTTCCCAAGAAACTAGCCGCCTAATTGGGTAAAATCCAACCAAATCACAATGGCTAGGTACAATTTGAGGGGAGTTGGATGGTCACCTTAAATGCTTTGAACCTGGATAGCCCAAATGTCTCAATCTGGCTTACAGAAGAGCAGAAATTGATTTCTTGATGGTCTTCTCCCTGGTACTAGTTTTTAACTAATCCAATGCTTAGCTGCCAGGAAGGGTCCTTGGCAAACACCTATAGGAGAAGTGTCTAAAACATAAAGTGTGAATCACTGGAAATGGGAATTCTGTCAAACTAAGGGAATTAAGTTCATTAAAGGTGTGGTAGCTTACTTTACTGTGCCAGCTTGTAATGATCAGGCCTGGCACCAACCCTTAGCGAGTACAAACCCACCCAAACTTGGCAGAGTAAATGACCCTAACCAACCCACCCTCTTGGCTTTCTCTTCAGGTTAAATGGGCTTAAATTAGTAGAAATTGGGTTTGGATTTGGGACTGTTTTAGTCTGAGGACAAAGAGCAAAGCTGTCTTTGCTCCTAGGTAGTGTGAAGTATATCTCCAGCTGACATATATTTACCTTGGAGTCTTTGAGTTCTAAATCAGCAGTGAAGAGAATTTGAGCTCAAACTCTGACAATACCTGTTTTCTGAATTGTGTATGTTTCTCTACATCACCATAAAAAGTAAACACGTCTTCTGTTGGAAAGGACCTTAATGTTAAATAAGAGTGACTCCAGGTTGTATATATACAATAGAGCATTGTTTGAATGGTAGCCAAGAAGAGGTAAGTGTAAGAGGCAAGGCAAACTAAGGAAAGAGCTAAGAAAATCCATTGAGCCTCGCTGAACAGTGATGCCAGCTTTTTGTTGTTATTGTTTTGTTTTTCTACTTTTAGTTTAGTTTTCTTTTGTTTTGCTTTTGAGGCAAGGTGTATTTATATAGCCCTGGCCATCTTGAAACTAACTCTATAGACTAGGCTGGCCTCAAACACAAGAGATCCACCTGTAATGAAATAGACTGTGACTCAATGACTATCTGTATTTTTTGCTTGTTTGTTTTGTTTTATTTTCTTCCAAGAGTAGAGCTGAAGTTTTACTGAAAAACATTATAATGGTCATAGGCAAATATCACCTTCATTCTTAAGTGAATTTTTTGTACTGTTGAGTTTGCATAATACAAGAAGTCTGGATGGCAGCCTTTACGGAATATGGAGTTTTATGTGTGTATTATTGATTTAATATTGCTCTCCATTGACCGGGAATGGGTAAGTGGAAATATGTGGTATGCTCCCAAATCAGTCATCATTCCTGTTACAGAAGTGTTTCCAACTCTTTTTTTAACTCTTTTACATGTGTTTGTTCATGTTTGGGGGTATACAGTGAGCATATACTTGTCTACACGGGGATTAGAGAACAGCATTGGTTGTCACTTCTTAGGTACCTTCCAGCTGGGTCTTTTATTGGCCCTGGAGCTTTCCCAAGTAGGCTAAATTCGTGGTTAGAAAGTTCCAGGCACAAACATCTCTGTCCCATTTCACCACAGCCAGGATTAGAACTGCTTGCCCCTGTGTTTAGCTTTTTATAAAGGCTCTAAGGATCCAAATGTGCATCCTCAAATTTTCACCACAAGTGCCAAGGAAAAAGGGACTATCGCAATGTGTTACAAGATGAATAACTGGTTTATTTTTCTTTCTTAGGCCTATCTTCTTGCTTGTTTATTTGATTTTATAATATCTTTATTGTTGATTGCGGTACCAAAAGTCATAGATGGTTTGGGGAATGTTTTAATAACACTGATATCCTAAATAATATTATTTCAGCCTTATTCAACCTCATTAAATGATAGAGTAAAGCAATACAGTTTTAGATAATCCAATTAATTCTTGAGTAAACTATTTGCTATACATCAAAAATTTGAGAATTGTCAACACAGGCTTAATGTGCTTAAGTTAATAGAAATTTAGTTTGGATTTTCTTTCACCTGATGGAAGGAACAGTAGTTCCTCATAGTGATGATAAAACAAAGAGCCAGAGTGGTTCCCACCTAGGAACTGTAGAGGCAGAAAATTACAAAAGAGAGTGGAATATGAGATATGGTTAAGTATCGAAAGCTCAGGAAGTTCACAAATTCATAGGAAATCAGCTTATAATCTATCAGCAAGCAGTATTATTGTTCATGGACAGTGACTGTAGGCCTCTGGTTTTGGTTCCACCCAATGATTAAAAATGATGTTCCACTCAAAGAGAAAAGAAGAAAACAGAGCAAAGAGTAGTTGTGGAGAAATGGCAAGAGCAGGCAAGCGAAAGCTCAAACATAAAATTGGGGAGAACAAAAGGGATAAACCACAAGTGCTTTGTTTTATTTCCATATTTTTGAGATTATAATAGAATTGCATTCACTCTTCCTTATCTCCCTCCTATATCTACTCCCCCTTGCTCTAGCCATCCCTTGCTCTCTTTTAAATTCATGGCCCCTTTATTAATTGTTATTACATACATTTTTGTATATGCAAATATATATGTTCCTATATGATCTGTTCAGTCTATGTAATGTTTCTTGTATGTGTGTGTTTCCAGGGATGATTGCTTGGTATTGGATAAACGATTGCTGTGCTTCCCTGGGGAAAACAGTTTCTCCCACTCCATGCATTTCTCTGTTGCCTGAGGTTGAAGGGGTGGGGTTTTCCCCATCCAGTTTGGCATGCCTATTGGTGTTGTCCTCAAAGGAAGCACTTAAATATGCTCGTGCCTAGGACTTGGGAGATGGAGGCAGGAGGATCACAGTTGTCCTATGTAGACAACTATATAGTCAGCTATAGAGAGTGTTTGAAGCTCTTCTCAGCTATAATTGTACAAACTATATGGAAATTATCAGTGAGATCCTAATTTCCCAATATTTATTCATTTTCTAACATTTCTTCTACCCTAAGTATTTCTTCATAGGAATCCTGATTTTTGCTGGATATATCAGGAAATTCTCCCTTCCTTCCTTCCTTCCTTCCTTCCTTCCTTCCTTCCTTCCTTCCTTTCTTTCTTTCATCCATTCATTCTTAGTTGGGTGAAATGTCATTGAAATTCATGTACTATCATTATACTTTCATGGTTTTTATACATTTGACACTTCATAGATATGCCTTTCAATATTTAATTTGCCTCTGAAGGCTTGTAAAAACTGTATACAAATGGACGTAATATTTCAATAGACATGTTTAGCATTTTGGTGATGTATGGATTAGAAAGTGACCCCGTACTGTAAAGCCAAATATAATTCATGGAGGATTGCAGGTAGCAAATGGATAAATGAATATCAGTAAGTCAGTGTATCTCACTTGAGGATGTCTTCACTTCCCAAACACACACATAGATTGCTTTACTCCTCTTCATAGTGTTTGACTTGACAGACTGTGTCTGCCTTATAAATTGATGACTTCCACAAGTCTATCTCATTTTCACAATACTATGTGCTCATTTCATGTCTCTGTATCACATTTTGGTTCCTTCTCCACTATCGTAATCATTTTTATTGCTATTGAAAATAGATTCTTCTTTCATACAATACATCCCCACCACAGTTTCCTCTTCCTCCAATTCTCCTGGCTCCCCACACCATTATACCTCTCCTCCACCCATGATCCAGTTTCCTCCATTTTCTCTTCAAAAAAAGAGCATTCTCCAAAAGATGATGAATGGACAGAACAAAGCAAAATACAGTAAGAGGCTGGACCAGGCAGCCCAATAGTAGGAAGAGTCTTAGAGTGGGGAATTGAGTCAGAGATACACCTGTTTCCACTTTTAGAAATCTCTCAAGAATGCCAACCTAAGAGCCATAGCACGCGCGCGCACACACACATGCACACATACACATACGAGAGAGAGAGAGAGAGAGAGAGAGAGAGAGAGAGAGAGAGAGAGAGAGGTCTGATGCAGACCCGTGTATCTTCAGTCTCTGTGAGATCATGTGAGCCCTGCTTAGTTGACTCGGTGAGCCATGTTCTACTGGTGTCCTCCATTCCCTCTGACTCCTACAGTCATTCTTCTCTGCCTTCTAKGGAGTTCCTGGTTCTCCATGGGGAGAGACCCAAAAGAGCCTTTTAATTTAGACTCTTTCCAAATAATGTCTGCCTGTGGTCTGGTCTCTGTACCTCTGTACTTGCTCCAGTTTGCTGCCAGAGGACGATGCTCTCATGGCCACCGAGCCAGGCACCAATCTATGTCTGTAGCAGAACATCATTAGGAATCATGTCATCTATCCATCTTTCTTCTTTCTTT
>BDUI01016899.1:18312-28745 GCA_002335545.1 Apodemus speciosus
AGAGCTCAGCCCAGCGGCCTCTTAAATGGTTGATTCTGCAGAATAGAAATGCCAACATAACCAGTGATACAGAATCTTTTGGGCAGGCTTTGGTATAATATTTTCAGAACACAGTGCAAAATATGAGGGTCTTTGTCCAAAATGTAGAAAAATAGTTCCATTTAAAGTGTTAAAATGTAGACACTTTGTATTATGCAATTTCTTTCTCATATTCTCTAAGTGTTTCTTCCCTATTGTTTAAGGTCATTATAAGAAAAATGATTAAAAACTATCAGTATGAAATGTTCTATTTAATTTCCAAAGTGATAGTTTAAATGCAAATATCAGAGCAGTTATTTCATTTCCAGATTCATAAGGTTATTCAATTTGCTTTCTTGAATGCCCCCTTCATGTAGATCTGCAGAGGCAAACATAGGGAAGATCGAAGAATAGTAAAAATAGCCAGATCTTATGGTGGATGCCAGGTCTAACAATGCAGAATGCAAAGGCAAGSCAGTYATGAGTTCATGGCCATATGGTGGAATGTAGTGAGACAATATTTCAAAACAAAAGAAAACAGGATTCTGGAAACTGAAATAYAATTCCTTGAAGCCCACAGTTGAAGTGGTCCCAAAGACACTTTCTCTGAGGCACAAGAACACTCACAATCTGAGTCACAAGAACACATTTTTGGACATATTCCAAAATCCCTGACAGCGTCTACTCCTCAGRTGAGGCATTACTGTGTTCTTCAGGTTCRCMAACTATTGATTTTATACTYTCCTTCAGTCAGCTATGAGACTGACTTGTGGTTTTCTACTGGAGGCCACGTTTGAAGGAAGTTGAATCAAGCATKTCTSCTTTCCACATATCTAYTGCTCCAAACTATGGTCAAAGCAGAAAATCCTAAGGATGTTGATACCAGGAGTMCAGGAGTCTAGGTCTTTTCACCTAGATTACACAGAAGRTTGATATTCAAGGTGAGTAACTACTGGRTCACCCATCAACCAATTCTGTCAGTCCAGGGTTGTAACAGATACCACCCGCCACATCCTGAAACAATGATGTTCTGTTCACCCAGTAGGATGTTATCCAAGGCAGCACTCAGGCCCTTGCTAGGAGGAGTTGTTGATAGTACACCTGAGGTTGGAGAGCAGACCTCTAAAATCCAATGTGGAGTTTGCAGAGCTGGACTTCAGTTTCTCCATGGTCTATTGTCTCATCATCTTCATTTAGAAAACACTAACTCAACGGTGAAAGTGTTGTAAATGTATAGTACCCATTAATATACTACCCATTCATGGCAGAGCCATTTTTTCACCTTTCCACATACATCGTTACAAACATACAATTTTTTAAAATATAGACTGCAAAACTCCATTTGCAAAAGTCTGCTATTTGAAGGAGTGCACACCAGCAGGAAGGATTCTTAAACTTTTTATTTCTATGAGATTTTCCATCAGTTTGGCTAGTTAGTGGTAAATACAGGACCTGCCGTTTTACAGATCTGTCTGAAGCTTCTGGCTGTATTTACATTGCTCTTTGAAGCAGCCCTGCTTGTCTCAAAATTCACCAGAATCTGAGCTTCAACCTATAAGCAGTGAGATCACCAGCCCGTCTGGAYTCTGCTTTGAATGGTTTCCAGGAAGTATGGTTTCTGGATGGGTACTGCACTTCATCGATTTGTTTAAAGCTCATTGGGAGATGAAACTGACAATAGGCCCATAATCCTAGTTCAACAAAGTCCAAATAAATTAAATAGTAAACAAAAAAAAGAAAGAAAAAAAAAAAGGTGATTGTGGCCRCAGAGAAAGCAGAAGCTGTTGCTCAACTAATTTCACCACTGTATCATGCAATTCCTAGGTATATGCAAGTAAATGTGGAAAATAAACTTCTGTAATTAAAGGTATCATCTTAAGGTTTAATTGGTCTAATGGGCCATTCTGACTGATAAAATATATTTGAATCATAGTTCATTATTGAAAGACATTAGAACAGGAACTCAAACAGGGAAGGAAGCTASAAGCAGAAGCCACAAAAGAATGGTGCTTATTGGCTACTCATCATGGCTTGTTCTGTTTTTCTTATAAAATCCAAAAAAATCAGCCTAGGAATGGCACCACCTACTGTGGACTAGACCCAMCCCCATTGCTCAYTAATTTAAAAAATGACTTCCAGTGGACCTTATAAACGCCATGTTGTTGTTTTATTTTTTCAATTGGTGTTCCCTCTTTTCAGATCATCCTAGCTTATGTGTGTCTGACAAACTAGCCAAGACATCTATGCACCTGGGAGTACATTAGAAGGTGGAATACTGRCCATCTCTGTCTTCATCCCTGTTCTACGATGATGGATAACATGAAGKCAGGGATGGTTTTGGAGAAGTATGTGAGAGTTCTACATCTGGTTTTTCAGGCAACAGAARCAGAGACACTGAGCTTGACAGCCACCCCAGGTGATGGTGACTCATTTTGTCCAACAAGGCCATACCTMATAACCCTTTAGAATGTACAGCATTTTAATCTATGAGCCTATGGGGACCATTCTTCAAACTACCATTATCTCCTACAGGTGGGCACCTGTCTTATTCCTCATTCTCTTGATCATCTCAAATACACATATGAYTCATTTATGTATTGCCATTTTGCTCTTCATCTCTAAGATAACTATAGCATTCAACAGGGCATGATTACATGAAACATGTACCCATATTTATGTTAGAATGGTTTGCTTTTCATTGGATAGTCCACTTTTAGATAAGCAGTATTTTGTGTTTTATACTGTGGTAATTCTGTATCCTGTCCAGCTTCCAAGCAGTGTATATATTATTATGCATCTCAGATAAGACTGAATGACTTCTTATTCTCAGTAATTTATAGTTTCTTTAAATGCTATTACCCACTTATCTGGGMATTTATATGAAGGTGTGTATAYATGTAAGAAGACTAAAACATAACATCTAACAGTCAAGCTGTGTAAGAATATCAGAACATTTTTCATTCTATTGGAAGGGCCTCATGTTTTTTTTCTAAATACCTGCATAGTTGCTACTTTTAGCATGAATAGTGTATCATGAGTACTACCAAACTGTTACAAAAGTAATTTCTCTGCTCACAYTACTATGAAGTAAGGCAGTGTAACCCAGGAGCTATGCTGCAAGCTTTGTGGTAGCTCTCTCAGCCATTTATTCCTGAGACCTCTATGGAGAAATGAGTCTGTTAGTTGCAACAGGATATAAGCAAATGTCAGACGTGGACTTGTGCTTGAACTCTTTGAACAGGAYTAGAGAGTCTTCATCTCAATGATGGAGAAAGAACAACTCAATACTACTTGCTAAGTTATTCCTCATGTTAAAAACAGAAATCRAAGAACAGAATTTAGATAACTAATGGAATTTTAAAGATTTACATTTAATAATTTAACYATGAAAATTTCAACTTATTATAAATGTGCTTTTCTCTGCTTGACATTGAATTTTTTAAATATTAACTCATAATATCCCATCACTTCTGGGACCTTATAAAGTAGTCAACACACATATGAACATAACTCACAATAAATATGAGAAACAGATTATCACACTAYGAGGGAGGATTGCAGAGTATGATCTATATTATTACAAACCAACCCAAAATGATCTGWAAGTTCAGATGGATATGAAGCAATCTCCAAGAAAACCTGTTCACCCAGCACCCTGCTGGCTTATCATTTGTGACTTCTGATTRTCTGCTTTTGCTGTCACTCTGAAGCACCAGTCCACCAAATCCCTACAATTATCATTACAACAATACAAATAGCAGTCATTTATTTTGCCAACCTTCACTTGTCTGGCTAGCTTGATTWATAGCATAAAGAAAATAAGACAAATTGTTATTAATACAGCACTATGTTCCCAGACACAGCATTCATTCCATATACCTTTGTATCTAGTCTTCACAAGTTTGGTGACAAAAGAAATCTTAAGCTTCTAAGAGTTATAGGTTGGCTTCTGTGAAAGTTAATCTTTTCTGTTTTGTTTTATTAAACATGGTGAGGCAAGAGAGAAATATGCTTTGGTTCAATCATTGTGAACTTCATTAAACCAAGCTACTAAAAACAGCTGAAGAGTAGGGTGAAGTATTCCATCAGTATTCATGAGATGCCACAATCACAGGAATGAGATTGATTTTGTGTTGCTGAAGCTGCTTAGTTGATGGTCTTTCTTACTGTTGTCAGGTTAAAAGAGCCAACTAATTCTCTGTCCACTAAGCCACTTTGCCAYCCATGTTGTTAACCCAAAACTCAGGGCCCTCCAAACAGCTGGTAAGCAAGCACAGTGCTTACATAACCCCCACCAGGCACCTGCCATGCTTAGGAAAATAGAAAGTGTACAGACTTTTATTGTAGGTTGAGGGTCCCAGAGTGGAAGGAGTCCCACAATGAATGCCATCTCTTCTGGGGATAACTAAAAGTCAATAACTAATTATTTGAGGTGGATTGACTGTTATCACTCCTGAGTTCTTCCTATGTCATAATTCCCATACTTTCATTATGTCTTACAATGTTCCTGGAAAGAAGAACTAGAAAAACTTTTATTAGTAGATGTTAAGACATATTCATTTTTGCCAAGATTTATGAGTACAAGACATACTACCCAAATTTGATCCACAGATATTTTTGATTTTGTTGCTTGCAAGAGAATATACTTCAACTCATTTTATAAATGTCAGAAGGTTTCACATACCCACATGCATGCATATGTATATATTTAGAGATGGATTGGTAGATTTAAATTTTAGCATCACTTAAATAAGTTTTTGGATAATTTCAAAGAAGTTTAAGAATCTGGACAGATGGGATTTACATTTCTGGATGACAATCAACTATTCAGAACTGAAGGGTAGGTTCTAGAACTGAAGGGTAGGTTCTACTTTAGCCTGAAGAAGGTGTTCCTCTTTAACACAACTCTCTTGTCTTGGTCTTGAGACTATATCAGCTGTCATGTAAATATAACATCATGCTAGAATACCTTTTAATCTTATGATAAATATATCACAGACTTACATATAAACAACTTATATATTTTATTATACACACACACACACACACATACACACACACACACACACATTGGTGATCCTTTACTCCATCACCGATGGTATGCAAAGCTAACTAAAGGAACACAGAAGTATTGCTAAAAACGGAAGAATTGGAGGCTTCACATAAGAGGTAGTATTTCAACAGGACCACTGAAGAGTAAGATTAGAAAGAACAATTTCTGTATACAAAAGGTTAAATGTAGAGATAAATTTGAAATTAGTTATTTGCTGTTCTTTTGTAGAACGCTGAAAGGAAGATGGAACAGTGATGTGTTGCCGTCCAACTTTTGAGTGTTATGCTTAACAAGGTGTGAATCACTATCAAGTAATTATCAGGGCAATTATTTTTGCTAATAGCCAAAATTCCTATGATTTTATATGTGTTTATTTCCATATCTTACTATGGTTTCAAGGATTCTTTCTCTCCTAAATATYATTTTTGTCTTTAAAGGTATTAATTTAGATGAAATTCCTTCRAGATAATCTAATTTTATTTAACATTTTTTGGGGGGTAGACCTATTTTTAATGTTTTGAMTATCTTTTGAGTGCCCATGGTTCTGTGAAACAAGTAGTTTTGTTGGTCTTCCTATGCTATGGTCCTAATGCCTCAGATTAYGGTGTTAGTAACCTTTGGCCACAGCGTGAAACTCACAAATATGTAAGCCCTCTAGAATAGACTTACTATGATTGGGAATGACTGAATAGAATGCTTCGCACTAACAGAAAATTAATGTTGGCAGATATGGAATGTTTATGGTACAAATGCACCTGTTCTTCAATAATATTCAGATTGAAATAACCTCCTTAGTCATAACACCTTAGCTCTTTGACCAGCTGTCTAAATCATGCCTATTSTCCTTAGACTCAACTTAGTAACATTTTTAGAGACCCCACATTTTATAGATTTATTAAGTTCATTAATAGCAAGTGAGAAATGCCAGAGAAACATATATCCGAAAATGACCTGTGTGGGGAAGTTTCAGACAGACTTTAAAAAGAAACAGTAATACTGAGGAGAAGCCATATGGATCTGTGTTTTCTAAGTAAAGACAGAGAGAAAAGTATTCCAATCAGAAAGAACTTATATCAGAGNATAATCACAGCTCTGCCATTAAAGACTCTAGGATCATTATTTTATCCAAGGCTGCTCAAAATTCTGTTATTACTTGAAATTTTGTTCACATGTTTTTCTACATAAATTGAAGTTTGGCCTGATGATTATAGAGACTCATTTTATTGGTTTCTGTTATTACTTATTAAGCATCACCTTTTAAGTCTCGTGAGTATAAAATTTTAGTCACCAATACCTTGTTCATTTGTGTGTGTCTCTCACTGAAATTAGCCGTTGCCTCTAGGACCAGCCTTTTTCTGATCATCATGGTTTTGGGTTTATATAGTTTCTTGACAGGATGACAACAATGGCTGTTGAACCTCCTAAGTCAACCTTCATTTAACAAACACACCGCGCATGCGTGGTATCCCCTGAGCATGGCACCAAGAAGACAGCATGGAATATGGATGGTTTGGGGCTAGATAATACCACCAGTAACTTGAGTTCCAAATGGGATGGACAGGATATTTTTCTGAGGAAGGTAAAGCATTGTTTTGGGTGTCAGAGAACAAGGAAAGGTAGGGTTATTATTCTTGGAGCATGAGTTAAAACCCAGGGCAGTGCCTAAGTGAAAGACAATTGGTTTTAAAAAACAAACAAACAAAAATATCAGTTGGATTTGGTAGTTGATTAGATTTGGGTAGTTAACTGAGAAAGAGCCTTACAGATCTTGGGTGCTATTGGATTCTGATATTATTCATTATGATAGGGCCTGGAAAATTAGTAGCCACTTCCCATGTGTCTGAAGTTTGAATTATCCAATAAATAGCTGGAAATTTGGTAGTTTATTCAAGATTCAGCAGTTGATGATTCTCAAAGCATGTCAGTGTGTCTCTGTGCACTGGGTATGTGTGTGCTGTGGTGTATTTGTATGTGTTGATGTATGGCCCTTTGTGTTGATGTGTGTGTCTGTGCCTTGAGGTACATGACAGTATTTTGGGGTCCCCTGAAGACATTTTAAAACCATATCCTAGGGGATAATTAACCATTCCCTGTACTCAATTCCTGCTAGAAATAGTAAATGTCCCAATTTTCTGGCAGTACCCATTCCAGAAGTGATTAACATTCTTATGCTGTTCTTAAAGTCATCTACAATAAAGCCATATGGCTATCATCTTAAAAAAAAACGGTCCCAGTGTTCCTTTACTCCAATTCCCATGGGATAGGCCTTCCTTTTTTTTTTNGTGAAACTCACAAATATGTAAGCCCTCTAGAATAGACTTACTATGATTGGGAATGACTGAATAGAATGCTTCGCACTAACAGAAAATTAATGTTGGCAGATATGGAATGTTTATGGTACAAATGCACCTGTTCTTCAATAATATTCAGATTGAAATAACCTCCTTAGTCATAACACCTTAGCTCTTTGACCAGCTGTCTAAATCATGCCTATTCTCCTTAGACTCAACTTAGTAACATTTTTAGAGACCCCACATTTTATTAAGTTCATTAATAGCAAGTGAGAAATGCCAGAGAAACATATATCCGAAAATGACCTGTGTGGGGAAGTTTCAGACAGACTTTAAAAAGAAACAGTAATACTGAGGAGAAGCCATATGGATCTGTGTTTTCTAAGTAAAGACAGAGAGAAAAGTATTCCAATCAGAAAGAACTTATATCAGAGYTCTGGTTCAGAAGAGAAGTCAACACCTCCATAGACATTTTTTTAAAATAAATAAATTCAGTCTTCTAAAATCAGTTCATGGGAGTAGGTAAAATCATAACTAAAGCATAAATTGCTTTTAAGTACCAATGAGGAATAAATGAATCAGCCCAAATAATTTAAGTATGCTATATCTCTAGTTTGCTTTATTGCTAACATGTTTTTATACTTTATATTTAGTAACTTTTGTTGCTATGATAAAATACCATGACCAAGGTAACTTGTAGAAGAGTTTGTAGAGTGACTACCTCTTCAGAGGGTGCGTCAATGACCATCATGTTTGGAAATGAGGTAGTAGGGAAGTAGACATGGTATGGTGCTAGAGCAGAAAATGTGAGTTTATACATTATTCAAAAGTAAGAGCGAGACAGAGAGACAGAGACATCAATATACAATCGATCCTATAGTTTGTATGTTCCTTACGCCAGTGTGCCTCTCCCACTCCCTCTCTTTGTCTCTGTCACTCTCTCTCTGTCTCTCTGTCTGTCTCTGTTTCTGCCTCTGCCCCCGCTCCTGTGTGTGTGTGTGTGTGTGTGTGTGTGTGTGTGCGCACACGAGCACTGATTGTGAAACTGGGGATAATCTGGGAGGACTTGAAAAACAGAAGAAAGAATATGACTCAGACAAATCATATGTAAAATATTATGTGAATATAGATTAAAACTTTTTATGCTATTAAGGATTAAACTTAGAGTCACATTTATGCTACRTAAGCAGTCTATCTCCAAATTGTACCATCATCCCTTCCTCTTTTATAGAATTTATTTTGTGGCAGAATCTCATTCAGGCTTGATTGGCCTTGAACTCATTCTGTAACCCAGACAGGTCTGGAACATTTAATCCTCTTACCTGAGCATTCTTTGTAGCTTTGATTACAGGCTTATGCCAGCAGCCATACTTTTTGTCTTTAAATTGTTTTTGTAATTTATTTTAGTTACAGGCATGAAAGGGTAATACAAAAATTGTTGTCAAAGAAAGGGAGGTTGGTGTTATGCCTGAACCTGACCTTGTGTATCTTAGACCTTCATAACTAACTTTATGAAGACTTTAGATATTTGAAGATACTACATAGGGAATCCTGGATTAGTATATACTTAATGGGTGATTTTTCTGGGAATTCAGAAGATTAAAATACCACTCATGGAGAAAATTTTAATTAGAAAATAATCCATACCACTATGGATATTGTTGGCTATTTTAGCATAGTTCATAGTAAGACTTCTGAGCAAAATGAGAGACAGAATGACTTGTATAATAGTCAGTACAGCCAACAAGGAAGAGTCCTGTAAACAAGGAATATAACATTGTTCAGGGAATTAGGACTGTTAGCAAGAAACCAGTTTGCTGAAGACTCATCCTTGATTCATAGAAGATAGAGAAATCAAGTTGCCAATGACCTGGATGCTTCATCCTTTCTGGTTAGCTTTTTATAGTACTAGAAGATGCTATACATACTCTCAGAGGAGAAAGTAGTCATCAATCACCCATCTGTGATTGCCACAAGCTATAATAATGACTAGCTTAGCAAGATGCCCACTAGTGCATTCGTTGTGTGAATGTCATGGAAGTAACTAGCCATATTTTTATTTCATCTAAGACTGTTTCTAGAAGATGAAACCTGACACCACTATCATGGCCAATATCCTATGTCTAGGTAGATGATAATTCCTAGGGCAAGGCTTTATCAATGTTGTTTGCATATGGGCAGGGTTCTAAGTACAAGGACTGGGGATGAGAAAATAAAGCAGAAAGCTGGGAGCAGCTAAATTTCCCAAGGAAGTTTATCAAGAAGTTCAATATCTTATGTACAGTTTTTCTGAAAGAAAAATTAGTACAGTGTTAGCAAAACTATCAWACAATCTAGCAAAGTCAGCAGGAAGCTAATCAAGCACAGTTGCTCAAGGAGAACACAGGATATCCCAAATGCATCAGAGAATAGGAACAGAGCAGCCTTGGAACTTGTGAGGTTTTTTTAATCGTAATTTTATTCATATATAATTGATTATAATCTTCCCACTATCCTCCCTTTAAACTGAATCTCTTTTTTTCCTAACAAGTCTCACTCTCTCTCCTTCAAACTGAATCATCTTTTTCTTTTTCTTTTTTTTCTRTATTCTTTKTTTATATTCCAAATGATTTTCCCTTTCCCGGTTTCCCCCTCCCCATAAGTCCCATAAGCCCTCTTCCCTTTGCCCTTTCCCCAATCAACCACTTCCCACTTCTCTGTCCTGGTAATCCCCTACATTGCTGCATCAAGCCTTTCCAGGACCAAGGCCCTCTCATTCCTTCTTCTTGGGAATCTTTTGATATGTTAATCATGTCTTGGTCTCTTTAGGGGGAAAAGCCAAGCTTCCACAGGAGTGGAAACCTTAACTTCTTCAAGACCCTAACCCTAGAACAGACCTTGCCAAATCTGCTCCTGGAAGAGAACAGATAACTAGGTTCCTTTTGTTCTTTCTTAAGGGTCTCTGAGAAGCCTTTAATCAGCCTTGCTTTCAATGCATCTTTCAATACGCATAGGAGAATATTTGCCCTGATGTAGATGACAATTAACATAGAGAACCCCAACTACTCACAGTGAAGAGCATAAGAGACTGT
>BDUI01016900.1:0-11919 GCA_002335545.1 Apodemus speciosus
TCTTGCCTGGAGCTGGCTTGTCACCTTTTACCAACCACTCCAGCTTCTCATCTGGAAGACTTCCCCCTAGGTTTTCCATCCCACACACGTCTTTAATTTGATTAACAAATCTTTTGTTTTCTCTATACGGCTATAGTATCTGCCCATAGACGTCGATGGCCYTGGATGAATTCCCTCACCCCAGCCCACCAAACTTTAAGCTCTGATATCCAGACACAAAGAGCCCCAGATCCCTATCACTCGGGGGTGGAAGGCCTCTCAGGTGAGCCCCCAGGTCCTTCAGTGTGAGACCCAGTCATGGCCTGTCTCCCCAACCCCACCYGCCTCTYGCAGACCTCAATTTCCTAAGGGATTTCCTTTTCCCTCCAGATCCTACACTTTAGTTTCTGAATATATCCAACAAATGGTAATATGTCCTGTCAAAATCTTTATGAACAGGAGTAAAACAGAGATAAGAATGCAGCTAAGTGAATAAATGTTGACCTTGGAGCTGCCAACACTGCCCACTTGAGACAAAGAACCAGAGTGCAGGGAGAGGACCTAGCCATGAGTTCAAGCAGTGAGTTTCCAACAGTGTAGTCCCTTGTCTCACTAGCGCTCTATTAGCTATTCAACGACAAGTCATGCCTGTGTGCATGAGAACAAGGAGCAAGCTGAGCAGGTTCAATGTTCTGGAAAGTGTGGAATAAAATCATAACTTCACTGGGTGTRGTGGCTCACACCTTTAATCCCAGCACTCGGAAGAGGCAAAAGGATCTCTGTGARTTCAAGGCCAGGCTGAACAATCTACAGAGCCAGCTCCAGGATAGCCAGGGCTAAACAAAGAAACATTGTCTCGAAAAATCATAAAAGGAAAAAAATATTGTAACTTCTTACAAACCCAGTTCACCTTTCCTGTTCCTGTACAGAGCAATATCTAAGGCTCTCAGACTCTCCAGAGCCTTAGACTCTCTCCCTGCCTTGCACACAAACGGCCTCCTCCGGGCCTTTCTCTTTCCTTCCATGGGGCATTGCTACTTTGAGTCAATATGACACCATCTTAGAAGCTTCTCCCTGTCCATCCAGGCTGCGCACGTGGTTTTCTGCAGTCTGGACGGATGTGCCTTCCTTCTTCCTTCTGCCCACACACTAGCTATCAGCGTCCAGAGCAGGTGACAGTGTCAAGGGGACACAACAAAAGAGGCAGTGTAGTCAGAGTCACCGTGAAAACACAGTTGGGCACAGGTTCCACCTTGTCACTGCGTGACCTTAACTGTCCCCTGCTGGTCCGCCACAGGTTCCCAAGAGGGCAAGGCTGAATCCGTGTGTACTCACACGCCAACACTTAACAGAGAACACCAGACGTGACATGACAGTGAAACAACTCACACCCCAGGCATGGTGATCAAATGCCAAGGACCTGAAGGCAGACCCTAACCCCAGGTTAAAGCCAGCTCTTGTGCCACTCCCTAGCATGAGGTACGCGTCAGCTCAATGACAAAGGCCACAGTGGTTTATTTTGACTTGTGGCCAGAGGCAAATTGTGGGTTATTTATAGCACTGAGGTTGGTGAAAAAAAATAACAAGTTTTCTCATAACCATCAGCTTAAAAACAAAACAAAACAAAAAACAAAAATGATGACAAAGGAACAACAGCCAAAATTGTCCCCTGGCCTCTACATACATGAGCACACACACGCACTTGTATGTGCAGATGCATACATGCACATACACACGCAGTCTATATTGTATCTGTACAGATTTTTTCATTATTCCCAAATATTAAAGTATAAAAACTATTTACAYAGTATTTACATTTGTTAGCATTATAAGTAATTTGTTTAAAGGCAGGGTCTCACTATATAGTGCTGGCTGGTCTGGGACTTGCTGTGTAGTGTCCTCAAACTCAGAAAAATCTGCCTGCCTCTGCCACCCCAATGCTAGTATTGAAGGCATCCTGACTTATGAGTATCCTGGCTTAGCGTTCGTAGGAAGACATCACTTCCTGTAGTGGTGGAAGGGGGGTGTGGGGGGGTTGTCAATCATTTCCCCTATTATGATGGAGAACTACTACATTATCATGYTCAAAKAAATGAGATTTCAAATTAAAGAGATATAAAGTATAAAGCAGACAGGAAAACCTAATGCAAAACCCACACAAACTACATTAGATATTGATTATACTTATTGTTTCGGAAAGTAGCCTAATTAAAATAGTTCAAAACGTAACCCAGCTAGGAACAAAATTAATAATATATCATGATCCAAGTTGAGTTTTTCCTCCTAGGATCCAAAATCTAGTTCAAAGAAAGGACATTGATTTTAATTCATCATACTAAAAGACCAAAGATCATATAAGAGATTATTTTATACACAGGTGTGAGCTCTTCCTTGGACTGATTCAAAGTCATACACTATAGGAGAGATACTGACACATTTTATACCCTAGAACTAAAGAGTTATTTTAAATATGATACCACAAACTAAGTGAAATAGTACCACAACAGATTCTTACAGAGGGACCTGTAAGAACTCNGGTAGGACCTCACATTCCATTCCTGGGAGTCACTGGATCATGTCCTGGCTTATCGGCACCCTAGTTCCTCATTTACTCCGGCCTTGCAGTTCTCAATGTACAATTTACTGGGCACTCGCCTACTTATCATTAGAYTCACTAGTAGGTCCTGGGATACAAGATAGGATACATCTTTGCATTTAAGGGACTCAACTGGAAAAGTATCAACTTCATATAAAGTGCTTAACCCAATTGGCGGGATGGGCCTCAMAAAGTTACACTTAAACTACCATATGACCTGGATTTCTACTTTTCATATATGCTCAAAAGAACTGGAAAAAATATCCAAGCATAGAATTATATACTAATGTGCCTAGCAACACCACCACAAAAGTCACAGTAATCCAAGTGTCCATTAGCACATGAATACATGAACAAAATGTGTCTGCGAATATAATGAAATATTATTCACCCTTAAAAAGGAATGAAATTCTGATACATTCAACAACGTGGATGAGCCTTGAAGACATTATGGTAAGTGAAATATGCCTGCCATAAAATGAAAAATATTGTGTAATTCCAGTCATACAAAATAATAAGAACAGTTAGTTCATAGATACAGAAAGTAGAGCTATTGTGTAAATGGTTCAAAGTGCTTAATACAGCTCCTGGCACATGAGAAGTACCCATAAATGTCAACTAGTATTTTTAATCCTTAACTAATAATAAAATAATAATAAWAAGTTAYGGCAATGTGGCCTTTTTTGTGCTTTTGTGAAGGGAAAAATGAATAAAGAATAATGGGATGGAGGTAGTTCCTTCCGGGGTAAGTCTGGAAGGCTGGGGCAATCCTTCCAGGAGGACCATGAACTTGGCTCCCTTAGGAAAAGACACACGAGCTTGGTGTTACACACATTAATCCCAGAGCTCAGAAGGCAGAGGCAGGTGGTCTCTATGAGCGTGAGGCCAGCCTGGTTTACAAAGCAAGCTCCAGCCCAGCCAAGGCTACAAAGTGAGACCCTGTGTTCAAAAAGATAAAATAAAAATAAATAAATAAAGGAGTCCCTAAACCTCATGAACATAAAATAAATCTATGAAAATCAAAAGAGAGAATCATGTTGGTCATAGCAGGCACTCTGGTCTGAGCCAGGTTTTGGTTTTGTTTTTTTTGAAAAAGGTCTTGCTGTGCCGCCTTCAGCGGTCTTGACTAGGCTGGCCTGGAACTCGTCATTCTCCTCCAGCTCCCACANCTCAAAGGAAAAGAAAGGAAGGCACCAATCAGGCAAGTCACAAAGGAGGGAAAACACCAGGGCCAATAAAGAGAGAAGCCATTTGATCTTAACAGTGCACCATGAAATGCAAATTAAGTAGCAGTTTGAGGGTCTGAGGATAGGGGTGGGTTGGGGGTGGGGCAGGACTCCCAGTGGGAATCTTGCTGGAAGCAGATCTGCCTTCTAGAGGGCAGAGGTCCCAAAAGAGGAACCAGTCTCTGATCCTATGGATTCSTCAAAAACTACTAGTTCCTATGCAAGCAATCTACTTCTGAGTGGCCAAAAGTTCATTTATCATACACTACCTTACCGGCTAAAAGGGTGGAAACAAGCCCTGATAAGGTTACCAGACCTGCATTTTATTCACAAAGAAACTTAAAAGAAGCATTCCGAATGGTGTTAGGATTCTGTCTAAACTCCACCCCACAGTTACCTGGTAACAGCCAGGTATGCTCCTCACAGTTGCCTGGCAACAGACAGGTAGGCCTGGCCCTCTCTAGGGGGGCTGCTTGTCCCCTCCTCTCTCTCTTACTCTCTTACTCCTGTTTCCAGTTTGCTTCTCTGGTCCTYTTGGGTTCTTCCCTCTCCCCTTCCCTTCCCCCCTCTCTCCACGTGGTCATGGCCAGCCTCTGCTTCTCTACTCTCTCCTCCTCTCTGCCTTTCTCTGCCTCTGCTACCCTCTTAACTCCCCTCCCCATGCCCTGAATAAACTCTATTCTATACTATACTGTCGTGTGGCTGGTCCCGGGGAGGGGGGGGAGAGGATGCCTTGGCATGGGCCCACCAAGGCACCCCTCTCCCCCATACCTCACCATACACCCCATAGAACATATTCTTATACCCTTTTATCTTTTTATAATCACAATAAATGGCAGCTGGCCTCTGAATGGAGGGAAAGTGTTGAAAACTAGGCAGACAGGAATGGAATGGAGATGGCACTCTCTTTTATTTAGTATAAATTATGTTTGTGAGCCATATATATATATATATATATATATTCCCTATATAAGTAGAAAATATGCTGCTTAACAAAAATAATTATAAGCGACTTTCCTTGTTCCTTGCACATAATCATTTTCAGATAGCACCCCCCATGCTATAGTTTCAACTTCTCAAACACTATTTTCCTGCCTCAATGATAACATCCAGCCTTACTGAGATCCCCTGGGGCCTAAGACTGCTAAAGTTTGTGGTGACAGGTACTAAAACCTACTGTTTTTACAGATCACTTGCAATGGCACTCTGAAAAAATTTGTCCTAAAGACAAACTAGGTAAGGGTGCAAGGATGACTCTGCAGCCATATACATACATACATACATACACACACATATATATATACATATACACACATACATACATATACATACATACATACACACACACATATATACACATATATAAGTATATATATATATGTATGTGTATATATATATATTTCAGAGAAGCATTAGAAACGAATGCAAGTCAGTGGACCCCAGTTTGTGTGACAATTCCCTGAAGCTCTCACCCCCTGACTCCAGGATGCTCCACTTACTYAGTCTGCGCAGGGGTACGATGGTTGGAATTGGAGCAGAAGATATTGGACTTGCGGGTACTGTCGAGGAACTCGCTCACCGAGCTGTCGCGGAGCTCGGCCAGGGGCCGCGCCTCGTGTTTGAGGAACCACTGGTGTGCATCGAAGCACTTGCGGCACATGAGCTGCTCACACTCGAAGCACCAGAAGTCAGCCAACTCTTTGCAGCGGGTGCACGCAGCCTGAGCATCCACGATCTGCNAAAGAGAGAATCATGTTGGTCATAGCAGGCACTCTGGTCTGAGCCAGGTTTTGGTTTTGTTTTTTTTGAAAAAGGTCTTGCTGTGCCGCCTTCAGCGGTCTTGACTAGGCTGGCCTGGAACTCGTCATTCTCCTCCAGCTCCCACAWCGCAAGTGCTATCGCTCCTGGGATGCGCAACCACCGCTGAAAAACGACAACTGTYTGTGTGGGGGTCGGGGCGGGGGACTACAGTTTTGCCATGTCAGAGACATGACTTTAGCTCCAGGCCAGGTCAAACAAGACACCTGACCAGGCTTTCTCCCGGGTCTTTCATCTGCGGTAGCAGCTAAAAGGCAAGGCTTCAGGGAGTAGGAGTTGCAAATCCACTATCCCCAGGGCTACCGTAACCCACCCCGTTCCTAGTTTACACTATGCTCTATCAGTTCTATCCCTGTCCAGCCAGGAGGGTGTCTCTTTAGGACACTAACTCACTTCTCTATAACGACATTCTCCATTCTCAACTTCTCCACCAAAGTAAACGAATATAAAACCCTAATAGCCCTTCATCTCTTAACCCAGCAATACCTCCKCAGGGCTTTGGCTGTGTTCACGGTCCTCRGTGGGCTCCTCTGGTGGAGGCATGGTGGGCGTGGGAGTCGGGGCAGAGTCTGGTTGTCGACAAGGAGATCCAGGGGGTGCAAGAGCCTTCTGCATGCAGACCGTTTCAGTTTCGATTTCTGGATTGGGTCTGTAAGGGCGGGAGATGCTTCCCAGACTTGAGCCAGAAAACTGAGCCGCGSGAGGGTGCCCGCGGAGGGCCCGCCTCCGGATAGGAAGTGAGACAGGACTGGGCGGGTCTAGGGGCGGAGAGCCTGGGAATCTGTAGTCTCCTCTCTAAAGTTAAAAGAAAGACGGGAAGCTATGGAAGTAACTCTGGTAGAGCCAGAAAGGTTAACCAAACGTGCAAGTAAACAAGCCCGGSATGCTGGCACGGCTCTGTAGCAGAGCAATCGCGAGCTTGACAGCTCTATAAGGAAAGATCCTGCCCCGTACKCAGCATGCACGCCAGGAGGGATACAGAGTTGACCGGCAGAGAGGCATTTCCCTGTCTGTGAGCTATTCAACTCACTTCACAGCTATGTGTCTTTCTAATTAAGAGCCAAGTAGAGAAATAAACCCCTCTTTGAGAGCCCCCAAATAACCCTAAGTGAAGACTTCGACYCAGTATTGGGATGGGTTTGCCTGGAAAGGCATCTCTCAGCTTAGAATGAATGGAGCATGAGGTAGAAAATTACTAGGRATTCAGAGTTGCTCAGACACGTTAAAGACAGACAAACACCTGGAAAGGAGAKGARGTCTGATACAGGAGAGCCARTCTGGGAAGTCGTCAGGGCCATTTTCAGATTTGAGATGGGGCTCCTGCAAAGCGATACCAGAGAAGATGAGATTAATCATAAGGTGAGAGATGGACCAGTTCTATACATGATCTGAGAGTTGGTGAAGGGTTTGCTACAATGTGTCAGCTGTGTCTCTCGGATGACCTTGAGACAGGTGGCCTGTGAGAAGTAACTGTGGGAGGCAGAGTTAGACCTGAGACAGTGGTGACAGAACAGGGTGGTGTGTGGAATAGGTCTGGTGAATGCGCACTGTGCAGAGGTAGATAGCAGGGAGGGGGGGGTAAGGGTGAGGGTGGGGTGAGGAGCTGGCCAGCAGGAGTGACGAGAACAAGCAGCAAGTTAGCTTTTCAACCAACGAAAAGCAATTCAGAAAACAGTGGGAGAGGAACACACACCTGCACACACTCTCATTGGCCAGTGCCTCTGGCTTCTGACTTCAGTCTGTTCCCACCCACTTTTCTGGCCCCTGCGTGCATCTGTACTACTCTCTGTTCCTATGTGAGACTGATTAGAATGAGATGGTGACAGAATTGCTTTTGAAAACTTAGAGTTGGGGTGAGGTGGGTGCTAAAGGGAGACCCAACATCCTGGAGACTATGAGCGCCCTTGAAAATATGCCATACCTCAAGCTGACCAGTATCCCCTGGCCTTTAAAATTAGGCCATCAAACTAAGATCAGCCAAATGTGGTGGGCAGTTGTTTCGGTCATATTGTGTACAAATATTTGTGTTTTCTTTCCTTAATTTCTCTATTATGTGATGTAACATCTATTAAGAGAATATCAATGATTGTCATATTGAAGTTTGAGATACTAAAAGAATGTCCCTAGGGGCCTGGAGAGATGGCTCAGTGGTTAAGAGCCCCAACTGCTCTTCCAGAGGTCCTGAGTTCAATTCCCGGCAACCACATGGTGGCTTACAACCATCTGTAATGGGGATCTGATGCCCTTTTCTGGTGTGTCTGAAGACATCAACAGTGTACTCACATACATTAAGTAAATTAATTAATTAAAAAAAGAATGTTCTTCAAGGAACATTGTCACCTAGTCTAAATTTATAATGCATTTGCAGTTGTATGAAGGATAGTTATATCTTTTAGGTGTAATTATAACATGGTTCAATATATAATGTGTTTGCAAGTGTATGTCAGATAGTTATATTGTGTTTAGGCATTATTATGATTTGCTTATTGTTTTCACTTGGGAATTAATAAGAAGATATGATTGTGTGTCAAGTTGACAAGGGGTGGACTTGCAAGGCAATTCTGGGTTGTCAACTTGACTACATCTAAAATTAACTAAAACCCCACTCCTGGTACCAACTCATCTTAGGGTTTTTATTGCTTTGACAAAACACCATGACCAAAAAGCAAATTGGGGAGGACAGGCTTTATTTTGCTTATATTTCCATATGGTAGTCCATCAGTGAGGGAAGCCAGGACAGGAACTCAAATAGGGCAGGAACCTGGAGGCAGGAGCTGCTACAAAGGCCATGGAGGGTGCTGCTCACTGGCTTGCTCCACCAGCTTTCTTATAGAACCCAGGACCAGCAGCCCAGGGTTGGCCCCACCCATAATGGAATGGGCCCTCCAACATCAGTCGTAAATTAGGAATATGCTCTTCAGGTTTGCCTACAGCACAGTCTTGTGGAGGCATTTTCTCAACTGGAGTTCCCTCCTTTCAGATTACTCTAGCCTGTGTCAAGTTGACATAAATTAGCTGGCCTAGCAGTCATTGGTAGAGGAACTTAGAAATGGGCTACGGCATACTGGGAAAGATTCATTCTTTCCTTGCTTTGTAAAATGGCCTCCTGCCAGCCTCCCAGCATCCCATTGGAGTACATTTTCTACCTTCATTTGGGCTTTCTTTTTTTTTTTTTATTGGATATATTCTTTATTTACATTTCATTTCCCTTTTCCTGGTTTCCCCGCCCCCCAGATTTGGGCTTTCTGAAGCCACGGAAAGACAAAGTTACCTCAAGTGCCCGGATCAAGGAGTCTGATATAATGCTGTGGTAGCCCTTCTGTCTTATAACTCTGCGCTATTCCCTGACCACCACCACTGCCATGATTCCTGGGGTGTCTGCATGTGAAATTTTTCTTTTATACCAACGTTCAGAGCTTCTGACTTCAACTTGTCCACAGCGACTTGATCTACCATCATTAAGCAAATAAGACAGGACTCTGTATAGCTGGCTCAGTTTTCTTGGCTGTGGGGAAACAAACAAAGAAACAAAGAGCAATTTGCTGACCACACCAGAAGAAAGCCTAAATCTGGATAAGAAGATCATCCCTCAGTGTGTTGAGTTTGGAGGAGTGGTTTGAGGTCAAAAACATTTCCCTGATCTGGAGAAAACGCTTCTGTAATGCTCCTTTAAAGCCAAACTTCCTTGCCTCCTCTCCWRAGGCCAGGTAAGAGATCAGGAAGGAGGTGGTCAGGAAGCCTGAAGATGCTCTCTCTACCTTAGAACCAAGGCCACATCCCCAAACTGTGTGCCCGCTGTTCGGTCCTCCTAGCGCAGGGGGTGCTGTGGGACRGCAGGCATGGTCCCGGCCTGATTCCTGATCCTACTCAGCCACTGCTGTTGGTAGGACAAGTGAAGCCGGAAGCAGTGGGGACCAGGAGGGGCGGAGCTGCCACGGGCTGGGCAGGGTAGACTCCCGGTGGAGGCTCGGGGCGTGTCCCGGCTAGAAGTCATGCTTGGCCGGTCTGGCTACCGGGCACTGCCCTTAGGGGATTTTGATCGTTTCCAGCAGTCGAGCTTCGGCTTTCTCGGTTCGCAGAAGGGTTGCTTGTCCCCAGAGCCGGGCGGCGTAGGGCCGGGGGCCGGTGAGTGGCTGCCCAGCACCGCGGACAGAGGGGCTAGTTAGTACCCCCAAGRCCTGTACTCTCTTCCTCTAGACGGGAGGGGAGTGAAGAGGATAGGATATGAAGAGGGTGCCGGACAAGGTGTCGGGATGCTACTACTGATTTGTTCTTCCTAGGGCCACCAGCTGTAGCGTTGGAAGCCCGGCAGTCCCATCTTAGCCTATCATGTTACTATTTCCAGGATAGCCCATCATGCTTAGAAAGAAAACAGAGCCCTAGGCAGAGGTAGCCACAACCCACAAGGCATCTATAGAGAAATGGAAAAAGAGTCACCCTAGGGTAGCAGCGCAGGGAGCAGGAGTCTCTTGTGTCCTGGTGAAGATGCACAGAACAAAAAGCCAGGCCTGCAAGCTGCCCSGCTTGTATGCTTTGGCTTTCTCTCTCCAAAGCCTGACCTTGGAGTGTTCCAGTCCTCTGTGGTTCTCCTGTATTGACAGTGCATTGAAAGCTTTGGCTTTGCTGAATGAATCCCCCATTTTCTGACCCCCTGTTCTTAGGATTGCCTCTGACCAAGGATTCCTTCTTTCCTGGAGAGGTCAGGAATTAGTTTATGACTTAGACTGTCCTGCAGGCAGGGGCTTCTTGAAGGACAGAACAGACTCTCTTGTAACCTTCCTGTCTAGGGCTGGGGAAGGAGCAAGCAGATAGCAAGCTCACCCTCAGATCCTGGGCCTGTCCGCTCCACACCCACTCGGGATTCTTAGTTCTTTGGGCGTCAGAATCCTTGGCTTGAGTCTCATCTTCCCAGCTCTTCCCTCCAAACCGCTTGAATTGAAATATACATTTTAAAAAATACATATTTTTCAGGGTATTTAAAGTGGGAATAAAGACTAAACTAGAAAGGGACACTTTAGTCCCACTGTGAGTCACTGACGAGCTTTAGTTTTATCCTAGGTAGCTGAGGCATTTTCTTTGTAAGGACCCCTTGAAAGCATACCTGCGGGGCCATTAGTAGAGCGGGTTAACACCAGCAGTGTCCGTTCCACCCAGCGTGAAGGTNGCTTGTATGCTTTGGCTTTCTCTCTCCAAAGCCTGACCTTGGAGTGTTCCAGTCCTCTGTGGTTCTCCTGTATTGACAGTGCATTGAAAGCTTTGGCTTTGCTGAATGAATCCCCCATTTTCTGACCCCCTGTTCTTAGGATTGCCTCTGACCAAGGATTCCTTCTTTCCTGGAGAGGTCAGGAATTAGTTTATGACTTAGACTGTCCTGCAGGCAGGGGCTTCTTGAAGGACAGAACAGACTCTCTTGTAACCTTCCTGTCTAGGGCTGGGGAAGGAGCAAGCAGATAGCAAGCTCACCCTCAGATCCTGGGCCTGTCCGCTCCACACCCACTCGGGATTCTTAGTTCTTTGGGCGTCAGAATCCTTGGCTTGAGTCTCATCTTCCCAGCTCTTCCCTCCAAACYGCTTGAATTGAAATATACATTTTAAAAAATACATATTTTTCAGGGTATTTAAAGTGGGAATAAAGACTAAACTAGAAAGGGACACTTTAGTCCCACTGTGAGTCACTGACGAGCTTTAGTTTTATCCTAGGTAGCTGAGGCATTTTCTTTGTAAGGACCCCTTGAAAGCATACCTGCGGGGCCATTAGTAGAGCGGGTTAACACCAGCAGTGTCCGTTCCACCCAGCGTGAAGGTYCCGTTCCAGGTTTAGGTGGGCGGTGCACATTAGACAAGGGCGTGTTGACTCGTGCTGCGTCCAGCAAAGAGAAATGGAACAGATTGTGTTCTCAGATTCGGTGGCTCTCACCTGGGAGAAGGGTGGTGCACAGGTTAGTTATGAATGGAGACCCCCTAACTAGCTATGGGGAGCCTCTGGAGCAGAACACACGCAAAACACACACATGGCGCACTGTACTCTGGGACACGGTACTTAAAGTAGTCCTGCCAGGCCCAGCTGGTGTTCTGTGGTCGCTTCTGCTCTTCTGTCCCCAGATGCACCGGAGAGCTGGCCCTCCTGTCTCTGCCATGGCCTCATCAGTTTCCTGGGGTTCCTGCTGCTGCTGCTCACCTTCCCCATTTCTGGCTGGTTTGCTCTGAAGGTAAGGCTGGCTGGACGCTGTGGGGGAGCCGGGAGGCAATGAACGCGTCGTGAATGGATTYCCCSKWWTTKGSCCYYTKSCYYYWAAMMWT